>CM056951.1:17875165-18101734 GCA_029856935.1 Cyclocarya paliurus
AAGTGTTTGTGAGAGGAAGAGAGTTTATGATAAGAAAGAAAGTTAGAGAGAGGAAACTTTGTACCTAAGGAAATATCTGCCAAGGAAACAGATTGTAATGGATGAGAAGCAGCCAGCTGACAATCCTAGTCTTGCAAATAACTTGGTTTTTTTCATGGCCTTGTTGATTGTCGAATGGGAAGAAAATTAGTAGAAGTAGAAGAAGTCAAAGTGGTAGGTGAAGAAGGAAGATTTGTAGTAGAAGAAGATGAGGTGTAGAAAAGAGAATCAGCAATATCTGGCATTGTTTTTGGTAGAACAAAGGAAGATTATTGTGGAAGAGAAGGGTGAGAAGTAGAAGAAGAAAAAGGAAAAATTGTTTCATGAAAAACAACTTCCCGAGAAATGAAAGTAGTGTAAGTCTAAAGATCAAATTGTTTGTATCCTTTGATAGCAAATGGATACCCAAAAAAAATGCATTTTCTGGCTCTAGGATCAAATTTGGTTCGATTTCTAGTTAAGGTGGATGCAAAATAAAGGCAACTAAACACTCTAAGATGAGTATAGGAAGGAGGAGTGGAATGCAATACTTCATAGGGTGACTTGTTTGATAGCAAAGGAGTTGGAATTAGATTAATCAAGTGGGTTGCAGTTAAGATGCAATCACCCCAAAATTCCAATGGTAGATATGCCTGAAAACGTAAGGAACGGACAACATTCAAAAGATGTTGCTGTTTGCTCTCAGTTGTACCATTTTGTTGAGGTTTTTCCACACAATCTCTTTGATGAATTACACCCTTGTTTGAGAAATATTCAGGCATATGAAACTTAACTCCATCGTCTATTCTGATTTTTCTAATCTGTGTTTGAAATTGTGTTTCCACTAGATTAAAGAATGATTGCAAATAAGTCTTGGTTTGAAATTTTTTTTGCATGAGGTAAACCCAAGTAGACTTTGAGTAGTCATCCACAATGGTTAGAAAATATTTAGAGCCATCAAGAGCAGAGATAGAAAATAGACCCCATATATCACAATGAATGAGAGCAAAATGAGATGTAGAAACATTATCACTAGGTGTAAAAGGCAAGCATTTTTGTTTAGCTAATGGGAAAATTGTACAAGGAAAGGAAGTTGTAGAATCTGACATTTGTATATCTGATATAGATTTATTGAGAAATTTCAGTCTACAATAAGAGATGTGGCCTAGTCTATCAAATTTGTATACCCGATGCTGAAAGAGATGTGGAGTTTGATTCTTGTGGAGAGAAAATAGTCTGATTTCCAGAGTGAGGGGTAGCAACAAAAGGTTTAAGAATTGCAAGAAGTTACTAACATTGCTCTTGAGTAAATGTCAACAGTGGAACTTCATTCTTTACTTGACCCGTAAAGGAAGAAGATGTTTGATTTGCTAAATGTGTTATAGCTCTTTTAGACTTGAAGCCTAGTGGAAAACCATGAATTTTGTAGCATTTATCAGAGGTATGCCCTGTGCATCCACAATGATGCACATAGGTCGATCTTTGCGGAAGCCAGATTGTTTGGAAGAAGAGTTTCCAGGTTTTCCATATTTAGTTATCAACGCAACAATGGATTCAAGATTCGGTGCTTGTTTTGTTAGTATTGCAGCAATTGATTCAAGATTTATGGTAGAATTGATAAGCACCTCTCTTTATTTCTCTTTTTGAAGTACAAGTGCAACAACTTTGTTAATGGAGGGAAACTGTTCAATCGATAAAATTTGACTCCTCAAACTATTGAAAGACTCGCTCAAACCCATAAAAAACTGCATCATATATTCTTCTTGTTGTGATTCTTCAAAAAATTTTAGGATTTCACTGGAACATAGCAGTGGATTTCACTAACCGATTTCTGTTCTTACTTTAGAGAACTGATTTTTTCCTTAGTCAAAAAATTCTTGGTCGATTTTCTTGTGAAAGTCACTCTTTTAGATCTCTCCTCATATCAGCCACTACATCAATGTATAAAATGCTTGAACCAATATTCTTACACTGAATCCATGCCTAACAAATCAGATATTCTTCATTCGAGGGTTTCTTAAGGGTTCCATTGATAAAACCCATCTTATTCTTTGCACTGAGGTCTTTAGACATTGATCTTGCCCAAGAGTGATAATTGTCTACATTTAATCGTTCTGTCACTAGCATAACCCACTACAAGAATTATGGCCATTTGCCATGAATTCTTTTTTCAAGACGCACGGTCGTGGCAAATAAGTACCAAATGGCACGAACACCATTCGTAGGAAATAAAAGAAGCCTATTCCCATGAAATATTGTCGGCAAGTAACTGTTTGTGGGGAAAATAGGTTTTTACGGGGAAAACATACCTTTTGCGGTGACTTTTTATCGCCGCAAATAGTTTGGTTAATGGTCCGTGGGTTATAAGTTTTTGCGACGAAGTTTTCAACTTTTGCGGCGACTAAATATCGTCGCAAATAAAACTACCTGAATTAATTAAGACATTATGGTTTATTTAGTTTTCGTGGCGAGATTAGGTATTATTGCGGCGAATAAAAGTCACCGCAAAAGGTAATAAAATATATACCCCGGCCCCTTTCCCCTTTCTTCCCCAATCCCTCCAACCCCGCGTCGATCTCATCTCTCTCTCTCCCTCTCTCTCTCTCTCTCTCTCTCTCTCTCTCTCTCTCTCCCGGTGATTGCTAGCCACCACTGCACCTCTCTCTCCCTGCGACTACGATCGAGTCGCTTCCCCTACCATGATATCCATCCCAATAGTCGAGAGCCAGTCCCCCCCACCCCACATCGCGACCTCACCCTGGGAGCCGCCCTTCCCCAACTACCTCCGCCTGCCCAAGTCCAGTACAGCCATCTTCTGGGAACATGGTGAGCCTCTTTGTCTTCTCCCTTCCTCTTCTCTCTGTGTAATTTGTGATGGCACCGTTGCTCTGTTTTGGCAAGATACAATTTGATTGTGTAATTTCTGATGATGTGAATCTGTGAAATTTATTTGGGTTTTATTGTGTAATGTGTAATCTAATGTGATTATATGATGTGAATCTGTGAAGCTTGTGTAAATTCTATTGTGTAATCTAATGTGATGATATGATGTGAATCTTTGAAGCTTGTGTAAATTCTATTGTGTAATGTGTAATCTGTGTAATTTGTGGCATTGTATACATGATAATTTGATAGACTGGATTAGAGAAAATGTCTTTAAAAAGAAAACTCAACAGACCATGTTTTTATCTGATTGAACAAGCAATTAAACATGAATAGAAAAGCAAGTAAACATGAGAAGTAATTAAACATGAATAGAAAAGCAATTAAACATTAAACTGCATCAATTTTTCCAAGGATTTTCCACAAGCAATTATCTTTGCTTGTAAAGCCATGAACAGATTTGATTGAGCAAACATTTTACAAAACCATCATCTCTTGGTACAGTTTCTAGCTAGGGTGATATTTCCACCTGCATATACATGGTGATCAGGGATTGACAATTGGGTTGGATTTTTTACTTTTAAATTAATTGAAAATATTATATATTAAGCTAGCCAGCCAACATATGTAAAGAAAAATGTAATATTATTATTGAAACTTTTTTAGAGTTTCATAAATAGGTATAGGGAAGTAATTATTTCCTTTTGATGATAATTATCTGCAACGAAACATTTATGAAATGGGTTTTTATGCAATTGCTAAGGCATCTTCCCGTTCATGATATAATTGCTTGTGACAACCAGCTGCATGATGATATATACTAGGATTATTCCATATTTGCCTTGTTATCATGCCCAAACAATGATGATATGAACTGGCAATATCTTGGTGCAGCTATCAAAATGGGTCCTCTTCAGCTTGTACAAGCAACTAAAAACTCCCACAACTATACCGACCAAAACTATTCACATGCAAGAAAATATTATATATATATATATATATATATATATATATATATATAAAGCACCATGCTTTAATTGCATGAAAATATTATGGAGTATTCATGAACGGGACAAAGTTTAAAATATAAGTACAAAAATTTCTGTGAATTTATAGTATAAAGAATATCAAACAAAAAGCTAGCTCCTTGACCACAACGTTAAGAATTTCCAGAAAATATCCTGGTGCATGAAAATAACTCCATGAAAATAAATCTAGTGAGATGTCTCATTAAATTACATGTGTCCCCCTTATGGAAACCAACGTTGCCAAGCATTATTCTCTTCCAGCCACGTATGCTAACCCAACTCACAAGAAGACAAAATCTATTCACATGCAATCTATTATATATTATATATAAAGCAACATGCTTTTAGTGATTATATTTTCTGGTACAACATGAAGCAGAAAACCAATAATACTGAGAAATATTCTATACTAGCCACGTATGCCAACCCAACTCACACAAACGCAAGTGTTCTATTCACATGCAATCTATTATATATATATATATATATATATATATATATAATATATATAAAGCATCGCGCTTTTATTTAGTGAGTTTATTATATGGTACAGCATGAACCAGACAATCATATCTCTCAAAAATTCTCTGGGCCAGCCACGTATGCCAACCCAACCCACACTAATCTGGATGTTCTATTCACGAGCAATCTATTATATCTATATATATATATATACACACAAAGCAACATGCTAATATTTAGTACCAAATATTATAAGAAGTCAAATTTTTGTCCATTTATAACTTAAAGATATGTCTTCAGAAAATCCATGACCAAAAGGTTATAGATCAAAAAAATCTCAACCAAAATTCAGTGCCTTCATCCACTTACCACCAGAAGCAAATCTCTCCAAATAATCCACAAGTCACACGTAGAAGTCCCACAGAAGCAAAATGTGGGATTTTAAGAATTGGGAAATGTGAAGTGGCGGGATCAGGGACTTCCAGCAGCAGTTACATCAGTAGCTCCTACTTAGTACAACAGTTGTGATGTCAGAAAGGGTAAGTAAGAAGCAATCAGCTGAGATCTCGTTAGATACTCCAGAGGGTTGCTGAAAGTGTTAGAGTTCCTAGCTGAGTGTACGCACAACCCAACCCTTTCTGGAGTTCAAGTGGAGCATCTTACTTGTTCTTCATCCAGTGTGAGCAAAGGCAGTTTCGAAGGAAGGAAAAGGTAAATTAAAGTGCCTCTGATTTCTCTGGTTATGTTAATATTTGTACTATGAAAATTAAATTGTTGAATCATATTCATCTTAAAACAGTAACCTGAGGAAGTATCAGTTCATATCCTCTTGCAGTTTCATTATATAGATCAATAAGTTGCATCTTGCAACCTTCCAGCCACTTGATCAATAAGTGAGTGGGTTAGGCATACTATGATTTTCCAGTAGTAGGCTTGCTCAATATCTATATTAACTTGATAAGTAAATGTAACTACATCAAGGTGATGATTGTAACTCGAGGAGGGAGGGGACTACCCCGTCCCCGACCTCGACCCCGACCTCGACGTCCACTGCTGGTATCAAGCATTGTTGACGATACTCCAGCTGCACTCTCTCCGACAAGGAGCCTAATAGATGAGGTCGAAGATCCCCAAGCTGATGAGTCACCTCAAGCAGTACCTGAAGCCGGCCAACAAGAGTCAAACGATATACAAAATGACGAAAATCAGGAGGATATTATCACAGGTGTGGTAGTAATATATATTACTTATATATTGTTTTCAGCTTGTCAATTTATTGGTTAGGGGATAATATTCTTCTTGTGCATATCTATATGACAATTACTAACTTCTTATTATAGTTACACCCATAAAAAAATGAGGACGAGGGCCTATGAAGAGGACAGCTTTTGAAAAGTTACGTAAGTTGGGCAAGATTGCTATAATTATAAAGGATGGGCACAGAGGTCCATCATGCAATAATGCCGCTATCTTCAGTAGTCGAGTGAGCTGGGTGGTAAAAGTGCATGCAGAAATGAGGCATGCAAGCTGGAGTGCGGTAGATGAGAAGGAGAAGCACGAGCTCATCAATCGTGTTAGAGTAGGCGTTTATAAAATATACCTATTATTTAGAACGTTATTTACAAATCGAATTCATCATTTTTTATTGTGACAAACCATGTATGAATCTGAATTTGGTTTTGCAGGTAGATTTTGTGTTGGACTGGACGAAGGAAAACCACCGTGAAGCTGTGGTAACGGCTCTCACTGACAAATACAATGTATACTACTATGAACTGCACAAGCACTACCTCAAATATGTATTGCATGAGGAGGCACTATCCGGTGGGATGTCGCATGTGGAGAAACCTGTTTGGGAGTGGTTATGTGATAGGTGGGCCAGCGGCCCATTCAAGGTACTTGTGATTAGAAGATGATTTTGGAATTATAATGGTCATTCGATGGTAAGGGATTTCACTCAATATGATGTTATATTACTGGCATGGATCTTCCGTGTACAGGAGCATACATGCATAGTCCTAGTAGACATTGCATTTTACAACTTAGGCTGCCTCTTGGTTACCATAATGGGTTGAAATATTTTTCCTTTCCTGTTGTCCCTACAAGATGATGAGAGATCATTTATGTATATCCACTACATGTTTCTGTTTATGGATTAAAAATAAATAAATAATCCATGTTGTTTAAATATGTAAGTCTTCTTTAATACTACCTCATAGTACATAAGAACATATTTGATGGTTATGTTTCCATGGTAATTATGCCCTGATGTTTGAAGAAACTTATAAGCAACAAGGCATAAGGCTAAGAAAATAGGTACTTGGAGTGTTGTGGTAGTTTGACCTAGAGTACCACAAGTATATTCCAAGTAAATAACTTTTTCAGTTTGCATGGCTAGAATTAACTTGAGTATAAAGATAAAACAAAAAGTGTGTCATATTGGTCACACATTAAATAAGAGGTAACTTGTTGTGTATTATGTTATCATAATTCAACCTTTACCAGTTCTTTTTGCTTTAACTTGGTTAAGTTTACTGTTACAGCAGACCATATTCAAGAATATATGAATACTGTTGAAGTGTTCCATTCAGAAGTGATGGTGAAGTAAAAGCTAATTTATCTTGTTTCACAATGTTTCAGGAGCAATCTAGAAGAAATACTACTAATAGGAAAAGACAAAAAGTTAAACATACCGGTGGGAGGAAATCATTTGTTAGGCTTATGGAAGAGAAGGTAAGACATGTAGTGTGCAGTAAAATAAATGTGTTTTAATCAAAGTGGAGTTTGATAGTTACATTTTACAATAATTTTCTGTGAAGAGCGAGGAGGCATCAAATATGATTGCCTTTTATAAAGAAACGTATTGGTCTAAGCAGAAGGAGAAATTCATAAATGCAGCAAGTGAACACAATTATATGAGTTTGTTAAATAAAATTTACTTGTTCTTAGTTTCAGACCAATTTTTAATGGTATATATATCCACTTCTAAGGACTAATGTTCAATTTTGGCATTTGATATTCAGAATCAAATGCTAGAGAGGTTGATGAGATGGAGTCTAAGAAGGTTGTTGATGCTACAACTGCTGCTGCCTCTGTTTTCAAGGAGGTCTTAGGGTTCAAATCGGGATATGCACAAAGGATGGGGCACTCTATGATTCCTGAGCCCTCTCCATCACTGCAAAAAAAACAAGGCATTTGTGCGATTGGCGGAGGAAAATGAACGAAATAAGACTTCTACAGACATTTATAAGACTAAATTATAGTCACTTTTAAGTGATATGGCTGCTCTGAAAGAACAATTTTCTGAGCATGACAGACAATTGAACATGATAACATCACAGTTGCTTTCAAGTAGGGAGTCTCAAGAAGAGACTCAGGGTGATGCTTAGGCATCTACAAACCTGAAGTTTTTTGGGAGTGTGGGGTTTTTGTGTTTTGTATTCCCCAATACACATGACAGTGTGACAAATGTGTTGAGATTTTGATGTTCCCTGTTGGAAGGGTAGGGGTTGTTATATTGAGGCAAAAGTGGTAGATGGTTGTATAGCATATATTAATTTGTTTTGTGAATGTATAACTTGATATCAACATGGAAGTAGTTACAATAGTTTGGTGCTGGTATAGTGCAGGTAATGGTGTTTGTGATGATGTGAGTTATCTTCTTAGATAAAATGCTTTCACCAGATTTTGTGAAAGTACTTGTATAATTATTTGGGTGAGCCTAGCTGGATCAAACTTACAATAATTTTTGTTGCAGGGATACACCAAATGCATGTAGGTAGCTGTTTTCAGCAAGGGTTAAGGCAAGGAGAAAAGCAGAGGGATGGAACTGCATTGTGTTAGCCCAGATGAAGAGAATTGGAAACCACCAACAGAAGTGTAAAATATAATTGAATAGAGGTAAGTTACCGGTATTCCCAATGTTACTTTGATTTAAAATTTTCCCAGTTGCGGTGCATAGTTCATATTGGTGGGCTGTAATGCATCTAGGTGATTTTAAAAATGGATTGTTTTTGCAATATAAATAGGTTGGTAATGGCTAATGTATAACACACCTTTTGCAAATTAATAAAACTGATTGATGTTGGTTATGTAATTGGCATTTCATGAATTAAACTCTGATGCCACATATTATATTTAAAGTGTTAACAGCCAAGTATACTTGCCCCCATTGGTTTTGCATCAAATCTAAAGGATCTGCTGTTGTGTAGATTTCACTCCAGTATTATTTATGTCTATTCAAAATACTATAGAATGATAGTTGGACTTATGGGAGCTTTGACTTGATAGTATACTTATGTAATATTAAACACATAGTCTAAGAAAGCTACAAATAAGAATATTGAAGCAATTGACCAGTAGTATAATTAATGCAATCTGCATTATATGTTTTTTTTAAGATTCTACTTTTGGCTGGTGACTTATCAATACTTTATAATGCCTGTGCAATCCAGTAAAAATTATAGTTTCTCTAATATTATAGTTTGGTTGAAAATATTGGGTCTGGGCCATTTTCAATATAGCATTTTGTAAGCTCTTTAGAAGTTTGGTTCATGTTTTATATGGTAATAATTTGGAGCATAAGCTGAATGCCTCTATTTACTGTAATAGGAATTGAAACAATGTCATGAATTAAGATATTAACTGTATATTAAATGACCAGAATATTGAGCCATATACTTGTTATTTGAAAAACCAATTTGCTGGAGGATATTGACCTCCTCATCGTGAGTTTGTCTATGGCTGAAAATGCTCAGTACTATAACTTGGAGATTTATGCCATAAAATATGTGGACACAGATATTTTAGGCAACAATAATAGTATGAAAGCCTATTACTGCTGAGGAACACCTTGCTTCATGGACTAACATCTTTGTGTTTTATTTTCAGATCTCATGTGTGGATGAAGAGGAAGCTTACAGTGGTCATCTGGGTAGATCAAAGGTGGCTGAAGCAGAATTCAAATTCAATGAAGCTGTGTTTAATGTGGAGTCAAGTTGTAGTATCATATATGCATACAATGACCCTCCTGTCATTCCCATTCAACATACATTAATCATGTATTTCCATGGTCTGGTCCTGATTGGAAATTGTTATAACATATTGATGATATATAATTATGTTATAGTCCCTTGTGAAATGTTTATTGCAGTATGTTACATAGCATATTGAATTGGATACTTAGAAGTTGTCATAATTTGAGTGTTTGCATAGATTATTGTTGTCTAAAATATTCTATTTGCAAAATAGATTTGATTCTCGTGTATATATAGGTGATCTTCAATGAAAATGCAAAGCTTGATTGCATTGATATGAGAATATTTATGGAAAAAGTATTGATTGGTTAACAATTTATGAGAAATGTCACAAATTTAGGCTATTGTTTATGCACGATAATAGTAATATATAAATAAATAAATTCTAAAAAAAAAAAAAACCCCTTTTCCCCACAACCTGTATATTGTAGGTAAAAAATAGTAGTTACACTCAACCATCAAAATTGTTTGCTACAAGATTTATTCATGGATATTAAGTGTCACACCCACGGAAGTGTCTGTGTGAAAAATATAAATAAGTAGGAACACTACAAATTATTTCCTACAAGATAAGTTCAGGGTAATTAATTATTATCCACGGATTAACCAGTTCGTGGGAAAAAAACTATTTAAATTCTGTGAAAAACCATTACCTATGGAATGTTATCATGGAGAATACGATATTTGCTATGGAAGCCTTGGTGGGTATAGGTTTGGTCATACATTTATTCATGAATCAAACCGGTGGAGAAAGAGCTTTCCCCGCGACATAATCTCGTGGGGAGTACTAATACCAACAAGAATAACCTGTGGGAAATATAGCTTTCCCACCACATAATAGCGTGGGTAGAACTAATACCCACGACAGTAAATCGTGGGAATACTAAAATCCACGACAAAAACTCGTGGGAATTGAACATTTGTCACGATCATCGATTAAGTTGAACGTCGTAATTGTGACGAGCCACTAAGAATTTACCGCGAGAAAAGTCGTGGGAAAATGGGTTTATTGGCCATGACTTAAACCTTTCATGGGATATAGTACTTTTCCGGCGAATTTTATCATACGAGCTTCCTACGATTAAATTTTGTGGGAAAATAGTTTTTCCCACAAAATGATTGCTTTTTGCCACAAAAATCACTCGTGGGAAAAACCAGTATTTCTTGTAGTGACCCCAAGGTTTTCTTCGTGATGGAGAAAATAAGGGCTCGATGGATCTTCGATTGGAACTTGAGAAGAATGAGAGGAAGAAGTCATTGTTAAATCCATGGTGAATTCAACAATAATCAATCAGATTTCTCTAATACCATGACAAATTCTAAACTCCGTCCTGGAAGTCTCTGAGAGAGAAGTTGATGAGAAGAAGAAAAATACAAAAGATGAGAAAGAAAACTTGAGCACGTATTTGTTATGAAATTGTGAATATTTTCTACTTTTTGTTATGAAATACATGTGGGGTATTTATACGAAAATTCAGAGTAAAACTAAAACTTATTACAATCAACAGCCAATAGGATGTAACTAATGTGCCAATTAACATGTCAGTATGCTATTTCTAAGAACCCATGTACGAAGGAATGTTAATCGGGTGGCTCATCACTTAGGAAAGGGAGCTACAATTTTATCTGATGATGTATTAATTGTTGTAGAGGGTCCTCAGTCCATTTATCCCTTTTGTATATATTCGCTGATGTTACAGTTTAAGAAATGAAATATTTCTGATGTGTTACAAAAAATAAAAAACAAAAACAAAAGAATAATGTTACTTCTCCCGATGATGGGTCCCAATATGGGTCCTCAGAAATTAATATTTAAGAATATAAAATATATATAAAAGAAAAAAAGGCATTTACCTTCTCGAGCACTATAACAAATCGTTGTCATATATAGAGCACTTGTGCGTATTTAGTTCAGAATTTTAGTTCGTCTGTGTGGTACAGTACTTTTTGGCTCTAATTTAGAACTTTGATCATTTTCCTTTGCTATATAATAGACCCCGCATGAACTGCAAAGCTGGCGAAAATGGACATAATTAATTTAGCAAATCCAAAGATATGATTAAATTAGGATGATCAAAATTAGAGTCGTGGCGCTTCGGCGGTCACTTTTCTCCCATTATCAACATGTATGAGTGCCAATGGCACGCGTAATCTGAACTTACAGTGACCGTGGCCGCGTGCATATATACCCGTACTATGCATGGAGTATGCAATTAGCATCGACCGGAGTCGATATTTTGTCGAACAATAATTATATATGTGGTCAGTTGTGGCCGGTCTTCTTGCACTAGTACTGTTACAGAAACATAAAACATTATGCCATTTGGACCACTTTGCAGCTAATTGCTTTTTTAAGCTGAAGCATAAATTCAAAGCTAGCGAAGGCCACCCACTTTATGACATGTACCGGAATTTATGTATAGAAAAATTATTTTCATCCGTCATTATTCACTATCTCACACCCTATATTTTATAAAAAATATCTTATATTTTATGAAAAAATATATCAATATTTTATAAAAAAATTATAAGTGTGAAATGTAAGAATAAATAGTGATTAATGCATAGTATAAGTTAAAAGTATCAGAATTGATCAGAAGAAGGTGAGATCGTAAAATCTACTGCTAGCTGTTATGTTTTTCACTTGATCGAAGGAGGGAGACAAAAGAAACGACGACACATTTGTTGAAGGCAGGCCCATCTTTTTCAAAAGATGATTAGGGGAAAAAAGCATAATCAAGCTGGCCGGAGAATTACCCAGAAGCGGAATCTTTGATTTCATT
This sequence comes from Cyclocarya paliurus, assembly GCA_029856935.1. Classification (NCBI taxonomy): domain Eukaryota; kingdom Viridiplantae; phylum Streptophyta; class Magnoliopsida; order Fagales; family Juglandaceae; genus Cyclocarya; species Cyclocarya paliurus. The sequence goes on from CM056951.1 coordinate 17,887,376, forward strand.
GAAATTTACACCAAATGTTAACTCCATATAAACAATAGATAAAATACAATAAATTTACAAAAGTCTACCAAATAAATATAATTAAAAAGAAAAAATTATAAGTCCACTCGGCAGCTCAGCTCAGCTCAGCTCAGACTCGGATGCATGTCTATATCATTCGTACAACACGAGCGGCTGCGCACGCATAATAACATGACAACAAAACTCGACTTAACAACCTTTTTAATTTCTTTTTGTTTTTCTCCTTCCATTAATATTAAGCCAAACTAGGAAGAAGAAAGGGTCGACTGAGTGGTGGCAGAAGATGTTCTTGGCGAAGGCGACGCTTGCTTCAACACCACGGTGGCCAAGATGCTGGTTTTTCTCCTCTCTTGTTCTTTTATCACCTCTCCAGCAAACAGTTCCAGTTTCTCTATATTTGTGCTCTCCACCATCTTCCTCCCTTGAAACAACACAGACTCCACATTTTTCTGGGTTAACATGCTCTCGGCGACGGCCGATAAATTGGAGTCAAAACCACCATGCTTTCTAGCTGGAGTACCAATATTCGCCTGTAATGTTCAATCAGATACTAAATTAGCTACTAAATTTGCATGCCAGAATACCTTTTTTTTCCCAAAAGAAACTTGAAAGAATGTTTCTTTACCTGAATGCGAACATAATTACTTGTTCGCCACTGACCAAACGCCATTGAAACTGCTTGATCAACCTATATACCATAAAATTACAAGAAATAATACAATCATTAGCTAACCCAATTTGAAGAAAGAACCAAATATGGTAAACATTTACACAGAAGACAATGTGGGGTGCATTTTATTAATTCCGCATTCAAGATCCCATGCCGACAAAGTTCTTTTTATTTTTTTAAGAATTAAAAAAAAAAAAGAGTTGTTAGGTGGCCCTCTTATCATGGCCACCCTAACCACCCTGCAAAGATAATTAAATTACTGCTATTTTATTGAATGAGAGAGAGAGAATATGTTTCACAGTATGAAATCCGTACGTACCACGTCGGAAGCTCCTTCTCCGGCAATCTTTACAAGCCCGATCGGAGACGAAGTGATATTTCCAGTACCCAGTTCAGACTGCGCGTTTCCAAGTGACACGACGAGAAGATCCTCCACTCCGTTACAAAGCGGGAACTCCAGCTTGTTGTGCAGCACGTGAGTAATGGCCGCGGCCGTCGGATTGTTCATTGCTATCTCGCCGTTCATGGCGGCGATCCTCGTCCTCCGATCCACTGACGCTATATTGACTGGCCGTGCAGTCAAGGTGGCGGCGCACACGTCCCTCATCTTGAAATCGTAGCCGTCCATTTCCAGGGCATCCGCGCGGGAAAAGAGAAACGGCGCGTTCGTGGCGAGGTCGTAGCAGGGAATCAGGACCGACTTCAGGGTGTCCTTCAGGGTGGACTCTCCGAATGTCTTACGGAAGAGCTTCTCCGGCCGGAGGATCCGCCTGAATATCCCCGACGGCGACGACCGAAAGATCTTGTGTTGGTTCCGGATGAGGAACCTGAGGGCTTGGTCGGCAGTAAACATGGGGGCACCGTCTCTGCCGCGAGTGAAGAGAAGGGCAGCGAGGATACCACCGGCGCCGGAGCCGGCCACGACGTCAAAAAAGTCGGCAATGCGAGCATCTGGGTTGCCGGATTTGCGGCGGAGAAAGGACTCAAGGCGGGCGAGGGAGGTGGCTGCAAGGATTCCATCGGTGGAACCGCGTCCGTCGATGGAGAGGATCCTGACTTTGGAGGCGGGTGGGTTGTGTTTGGTGGATGACTTGAAGGAGTCTCGAGAAAGCGAGAGGGAGTGAGAAAGCTTGGGATTGGAATTGGGATGGTGATTCTCGTAGCCAAAGAGGAACTTGTTTTCAAGAAGGGAGAAGATTTCGTAGGTGAGTTTATCAACGTCGAGATCAAGCATGGGGGATGCAGAAACCAGTGCCGCCATTTCTTTTCAAGTTTGAAGAGCGAGAGAGAGAGAGAGAGAGAGAGAGAGGTATGACGACGAAAACGGGGAGCCACTGGGACTGAATTATATAGGTGCTGATCGAAGTGGAGGAGGTTTTGTACGTGCGGAGTGTTTCGGGGTGTGTCACTGTGTTTGCGTGTGTTCTTTTATATTAATTTTTCTAACGAGCAAGTTGTAAAGCGACTACCGTGTGGGGGGTGGCAAATAAAGTTTTTAAACATAGTTATGGTGACCGTTTCCGTTAAAAAATTGAAATGAATTATTTTATTATTGATATCGTTTTAGAATAGTCTATATATAAATAAATTAATTATATTTAAAAATAATATTAATATAAATATTTAAAAAGTTAAAACACATATTTATAAAACTCATTAATACTTCTAAGTTCTTAATCTAACTATTAAAAAAAAATCATTTATTTCCATCACAAAAAGGGAAGTAGGAATTTGATTTTCAATTCTTGAGAAAAGGGGAATTAAAAAAATTTAAGAAAATAGTTTTTAGATGTGAAAATTAGAATGAAAATTATGAAAATACACTGAAAATATAAAAATTCAAAATTTTGGCCAATACACTGAAAACCGGCCAGTATTAATCGAAACGCACCGAAATGACCAATATTTGACTCGGTACAAACAATTATCTCCCACCATGCTGGTAACTGTTCCAGCACGGTATTCAAAACCTTGGTGGCAAATCGTTTTTTTGGGGTTGTGTTCGTGTCAAGTCATAAATATTCAATTATATAGATTAATCCAAACCCAACCCGTTAAAGTAAACGTGTCATACTTCCAAATTCTAACCCACCCATTTAGATAATGGGTCATGTCGTATTACCCGTTTTAACTCATTTAATAATTAATTAAAAATATATTAACACAACACGACTCATTTAAACTCGTTTGTTTCATGTAAATTAGTTGAACTAAAACTTATAACTCATTTGACATGATTAATATAATTTCACATAAAAGTTAAAATTTATATTTATTAATAACCATAATAACTTAAAAAAATATATATTAATATTTTGTAAATTTTAACATATAATAAAAGCAGTATTACAAACCATACAATAACAAATATGAGCATATAGGTCTAAAATTATAATCTCAACAATAAAAACATAAACATACTGAGAAATACTAATATTACAACTTAACAATAATAAAACTTTAATTTTGAAATAAATTTAAAACGGGTCAAAACGGTTTGATTTCGTTTTAAGCAGGTTGACTCGTTACTAACCTGTTTATAAATCGTGTCTTAATGAGCCAATCTGTTTTGATCCGAATCCGTTAATATCAAATTCAAATCTGCTAAAATTGTATTGCATTTGTGTTTGATTCATATATCATGTCACATATAATCACCCTTAAAGTCGTGGAACATTCACTGTCTTTGTTGTCGTTTTTTCCTGAAATTTTTTCTTGAGGCTCAATGCGTCGGTCAGATTGACCTCTAGTCTAGAAAATGATTTTGACCCATATTCTTTAGTTATTATATAGGACCTTTGCCCCTAAGTATGGATGGAGCTCCAACCCTCATTTATTATTATTATTATTTGTTTTTTAAGAATAATCAAACTTTCATCATTAAGTTAGAAAATGTTGGATACAAGGAGGGACTCTCTCCAGAGAAATGCTCTCCTTAAAGAATTTTAATGCATCCTTAGCTAAACAATAAGCAATATAATTAGAATTTCTAGAAATATACTAAACAGGCTAGGAAGGCATACACTTGAGTTCAGATTTAATGTCTTGAAGGATCAATCCTGCTGTGCTCCAGTCCATTATCTCTCTGTTAAGATCTTTGACCACGTTGAGAGCATCCCCTTTAATCATCAAGCTAGGAATTCCTAATTATTTGCAAAAAAGGACAACTTTGAGTACAGCCACTACCTCTACAAGTTTAACATCAAGAAACAAACTTCTTGAGGATCTCAAAGTTGTAATCACATGACCATCCCAATTCTTGACCACCACGCCAACTCCCATTCTACATCTTACTCGGTCAACAGAAGCATCCCAATTGGCCTTGTAGACATTCAGAGAAGGAGGGCTCCAATTCTGTCCTTGAGACCTTTCTAGTTCCACAATAGTTTGTTTATTGTCATTGGCCTCTTTGAATTCACTGATTATTTGTAGAGCAGATTGAGAACTTCAGACACAAAGAGATCCCTTCTCTTCCACACGTGGTAGGTTGTACCAGCAAACAAACCTATATCTTCCTCACTGAGAGTAGAAAACACATGCTCCACTACCTCTTTGAATGTTATAAAACTAACCTTCACTTTCTGTAGTCTCCTAGAACAGACACCCTATACATCCTGCACTGAAAAACAAGACCATAAGACATGTATAACATATTTTGGTTCCAGATTACATACAGGACATTCTGAAGATTCCTTGGTTTTCCTCTTGCTGAGGTTGAGGTTAGTTGGTAGAGAATCATGGCTAGTTCCCCACATAAACATCCGAGCAGCATTTGGAATCTTTAACTTCCAGATTTTGGACCAGACCTCCTTGTGGTGAGATTGAACTGAAGTTTGTCCCACTGAAGACTAAATCATTTTGCCAAGTAAATGGTTGGCACTCTTGACTGTAAACAGTCCATCTTTAGTACACCTCCATATAAGCTTATCTGGATTACCACTCTAACTGATAGGAATCTTACAAATGCTTTTGTGTCCTCTTCTATGAAAATGTTCCTCAAAATAGGCGGGTTCTAGGATTTAGTCTGCTCATCAATCAAGTTACTGACATGCCAATGTGCATACCTCTCATCCATAGGGGTCTGCACTTTGAATGATGTTGGTTGTGGAACCCATTTGTCTCTCCATAAAGTGACTCCCTTTCCATTCCCAATCCACCACATCAAACCTTCATCTAAAACAATTCTAGCATCCAAGAAACTCCTCCAAAGAAATGAAGCATTGCTACTCGGTTTTGCATTGAGGAAATCAGACCTGAAGAAATACTTAGCCTTCATCACCTTAGCAGCTAGAGATTGGGGCTGTTGTATTAGTCTCCAGCCCTGCTTGGCTAGTAATTCTGGACTGAATTGTTCAAAATCTCTATAGCTTAAACCTCCTTCTGCCTTGATCTTTCCAAGCAATTTCCAAGGAAGCCACTGAGTCTTAGTTCTATCACTTTTGCTGTCCCACCAAAACTGTTACATAAGCTTGTTAATAGCATTGAGAATTATTCTAGGGAGCTTGAATATACTCATGCACTAAGTAGGAATAGCTTGCACTATAGATTTTAGGAGCACTTCTTTGCCTGCATTTGAAATGAATTTTACTTTCCGATTTTGGATACGGTTTCTAATAGAGTCTAGAATAGGTCTGAAAGAGGCAAACTTGTTTCTTCCGACATAGGAGGGCATGCCAACGTACTTCTCAAAACCTTTATCTTCCATCATCTTAGTATTTGATAGGATGGCCTGTTTAGCCTCAATTGGATTGTTCTTGCTAAAAAAAAAATTTGTTGATTTCTCAAGATTCAGTTTTTGAGTAGAAGCCTCCTCATAAGCATTGAGAATTATGAACAGTCTACTCCACTCAAGGGCATTAGCTTTGCAAAAAAGCAAGCTATCATCTGCAAAAAAAAGAGATGGTTAACCAACAAAGACCCTCTTGCAAATGGAAATCTAGATATATGGCCCTTTCTCTCAACTATATCAAACAGATTCCCAAGGTCTTCAGTACAAAGGATGAAAAGATAAGGCGAAAGAGGGTCTCCTTGTCTTAACCCTCTAGATGGATGAAAAGATTGCTGAGGGACACCATTGAATAACAGGGAGTATTTCACTGAAGAGACATACTGCATTACCATTTTTGTCCACCCCTTATCAAAGCCCACCTTGAGTAACACAGCTTTTAAAAAAGGCCACTCTATTATGTCATTTGCTTTGCTCATGTCCAACTTCATTGCCTTCTACCCCTCCTTTTTGCTCTTCATTCTGTGTTTCATTGAATGCATTGCTTCGTAAGCAACAATAATATTATCAGAAATCAAACACCCTGGGACAAAGACACTCTAGGAAGGGGAAATCAACTTGGACAAAAAAAGTTTCACTTTATTTGCTAGTACTTTGAAAAACACTTTATAAACCACATTGCAGAGACTTGTTGGTCTATATTCAGTCACCAGTGTAGGACTCCTCTTTTTTGGGATCAAAACAATAAAGGTTTCATTAATCTCATGTAGGCCTCTCACGGAATTGAATACCTCTCTAAAAGAAGCCACCACTCCATCACCAACTATTTCCCAGTGGTCCTGATAAAACCCAGCAGAGAACCCATCAGGTCCTAGAGAACTCAATGGGTCCATTTCAAACAAAGCACTTTTTACCTCTTCATATGAGCAAGCATTAGTCAACTGGCAGTTCATCTCAGGTGTTACTATAGGATTAAAGTCCACAAGAGCCTTCTTAATGCCTTTTGAGTTAGAAGTTTCAAACAGATTCTGGTAATACCTTTGAAAGATATCACTAACTTCTTATATGTTATTGACATTCTCTCCCCTTTCCTTATTGATATTATAAATGCTATTAGTCTTTTTCTTTTGAGAGGCACATTTATGGAAATAACTTGTATTTTTATCACCCTCCTTAAGCCACAATTGTTTTGCCCTCTACCTCCATTTAATTTCCTCATCAGCTAATAGCATATTGATTTCACCTTGAAGGCCTTTGATAGTGTCATTAAAGTCACCTTGGTTTAGTCTCTGCAACTCTTGGATCATAGCACTTCTCTGTCTACTTTGATGTCTCTGGTTACCATTTGAGGTTTTTTACCAGAATTTCAAGGAATTCTTGCATCTGTCCAATCCATGTTGGAGATTTTTCAGTGGTTAATCCCTTCTACAGGAAGCCTGCCATGACCTCTTGATTATGTCCTTGCACTCTTGTTTCGAGGACCAAAGAGCATCATACTTGAATAGTCTATTCTTTCTGTTAACACCAGCTTCCTTACTATCAGAGGTAATCAGTAAAGGGAAATGATCAGAATTGAGGACAGGTTACACTGAGACCTCATTATTACTGAACTGAGGTGGCTAGGCCCCATTTCCCATAGCTCTATCCAATCATTCTTTAGTGAAGCCTCTCCCTCCCTGTTATTGCTCCATGTATACTATGAACCTATGTTACCCAAGTCACTCAAGTCACAGTCATCAAGAGTTATCCTAAAATGTTCCATTTGGGAAAAGGGTCTAGTAACTGACCTTATCTTCTCATCATTACTCAAGATTTCATTGAAATCTCTCATACACTGCCAGGCCATTAGAGGATCAAGTTTAAGCATTCTAAGCAGTCTCCAACTATCTTTCCTTTTTTCTGTGATAGGGTTTCCATAGAAACCTGAAAGCCTCCAAGGCTGTCCTCCAACCTCAAGTGTAATAGTTACTGAGATATGACTATTTGAGTAGGAATGCAACTGAGCATTAGCCTCAGTCTTCCAAAAAAGAGCAAGACCTCCACTTTTGCCTATGCAATCAACCACAAAACTTTATTCAAAACCCAACTTGTTTCTCACTTTCTCCAACTTATATCTGTTACTCTTAGTTTCGAACAAAAAATTAACTAATGGGGCTCTTTCCTTCACCAATAAGTGAGGTTCATTAACCTCTTTTATTTTCTATCCACTAGTTTTTGAGCCCAACATTGAAGAAACAAAATTCATCTCAAAAGAATTCATTATCGTGACAAAAGAAAAACACAAGCCAGGCGTTCCGGGTTAGAGTTTTGTTATTCATCATCAACATACATCACACATCACATGTTTTGTTTTAAAAATCGTCATCAACATCCCAATCCGTTTTAAAAAGAAAAATTAAATTATTTTTAGTTTTATTTTTTTAAAACTAATTGAATTTTTCTACTCATCATCCATATATCACATATTTGGTAAGAAAAAAAAAATTAAAAAAATAAAGAATTATATGTGGTGTGTGGTATGTAATATGAGGATGATGAGTAGAATTTTTATCCAATTTAACCAACACCAATAAAAAAGACATTAAAAATATTACAAGATGTTCTCTCTTAAAAAGATCTGAAGAACTTTTTCTTATATATCAAACATATTTTGCAAGGGTCGTACTATTTTTACACATACATGCATGAAAAGAAAACACTCATTCAAAAATCTAGAGAATTTAATTCCCTATGCTAACAACGAATTTTTTATGTGGCTTTGTAATTATGCCTCCACCAAAGAACAATTAATATCAAGTACAGTCGAAAACATGAGATGTTTCTGGGTGGGATTTTTTTTTTTGTGGCTGGATTAAAATGATAGAAGGGGGTGGTCAGAGGTGGCAATCAAAGCATGGCTTCCCTACCCAGCATGACCATAATATAACCCTACCCGCTAATAACCGGACAGGAAGATCAACCTAGATGGTAGGAAGCTGGCACTCCCTCAAATTTAATTTGTTTAAGTCATAGTTTAGACTCCAATATTGCTACTTGAAAATTCAATGAATGCTTAGGTAATTATTACTAGAAGTACTCTAAGGTGAATTTAAATCTGGATTCAAACTCGTGACCCAGTACATATCAAACCGCTCGATGGTAATTCAAGAATTATTGAACCCATAGAATTGCTTGTATAGGAAGTATTACTTTATTGGCTCCTAAATAAGCAAATTTTAGTGAAAAACGAGCATTTGTGATGAATTATATACGACGAGATCAATGACTATTTACAATGAAAAGAGATTCATTTTGACAATAAATAATTATTTTTGTAGAAAATAACTAATCACAAATAAGTAATTTTTTTGTAACGCATAGATACATATATAAATCAAAACAATTCATACTAGTTTATTTCTTGAAAGGATTATCAAGAGTTTCTAGCTATGACGAATTGTGTTTCAAGCAAACCTAAAAACCAAGAACATGATAAATATATATATATATATATATATATATATATATATATATATATATATATTTTCTCTTGTGATGGCCGGGTGGTAAAAGACTTTTGGGCGTTGCACTGTTGGATATGAGTGGTGGCAACGCGCGTATTTAGTGTACGTAGTATTGTGTTGCAACTTTTGCTGCTGCAGCGGTGCAGTAATTAATTAGGTTGAAATGGATCGTTGTGATTCTCCAACTCCTTATGGCAGAGGAGTAGATTGACTTCAGTCTTGTAGCAAAACAAGAAGATATATAGTTGAGTAAGAAAAACGAGGGAGATCCAAAGTATGGTGGCATCCAAGATCCACTTCTCATGCATTAACGTACAAGTTCATGGGACCTACGCACAGTGATAATGAAGTGCAGACATCAGATCTTGAAGATCCAAGGCTAGGAAAAAGGTATTTGTACAGCAGCAAGTGCATGTAGGCGACGTACGTGTTGGATCCGTGGAGGCAATTGAGCCTCATGCGCGGCCTAGCTAGATGACGCTCGGGACACTCACGCGCATGCGTCTTTAACACTCAGAAAGTCACGTAGATCGGCTGCCTTTCATTAATTTCGAAATTAAACTCATCTCATCTTACTTATCATTATAATTTTTTTAAATTTTAACATAAAATATAATAAATAATTCAACTTTTTCAAATCTCAAAATAATAATAATATTAAAATATAATATTCTAACAATATTTTATCATCTAAACTCAACTCAACTCAACTCAACTCATTTCAACATCCAAACGTACCAGAATCTTTGTATTGAGAGACAAAGAGATTGAAGGTAAGAAAATTGTTTATTTCTTGTCAATTATTTATTATTAAAATAATTATTTATTGTTAAATCGAGTCTATTTTTATTACAAATACTTATTTAACTTGTCATAAATATTTATTTTGTTGTTGAGATATCCCAAAGATAAAGATTAGCCTTCTTCACTCTTGGAATCAATAAAAAAAAAGGGACCAAACCAAAGAAAATTTGAGAAAGAGAGAAGAAGTAGGTTTAGAGTTGTGGAGAGGAGAATGAGAAGGAGAAGAAAAGGAAGAGGAGGGAGTCATCATATATTCACAACCCCTAGCTCTCCCCCCTTACAAGCAGTTTGGCTTTAAGAATTTTATACATTATTATTCACTTTTACACCTCACTTATATTTTTTTTTTATAAGTTGTGGAGGTATTTTTCATAGAATGTAGGGTGTGGGACAGTGAATAATAACTGATGAAAAGAATTTTTCATATACAAATTTACTATTGGTAGAGAATTATTATTTTAATTTCACTTAAAATAGATAATATTTATTTAATACCAAACAAGATCACGTGTTTTGTTCATTTCACCAAATCCATCTAATCATTTATAGAAATATAATAACTAAATATCGACCCTATCACTTATGCTAAATATATTTAGTATAAAACATTATGTATTTTGTTCGTGGGAAGCTTGCGGTCAATATAGTAATGGAATATGGATATATAGAAGGTTTTAATTGAGATTTTTTATCAACTTAAGGATTAAAACAATAAAATTGAAAACCTAAGAAGCAAAAAGAAAATCGTGCAAAACTTAGCTAGAAACTATTTTAATACTTTTTAAAGTCTAAAAAATAATTCACAAAAGAGAAATGTCATAATCATAAAGATTTTATAAAAATAAACTCACAAACTGACTTGATTTTATATAATATATTATCTTTACATTATAATAAAAATAAATTTATAATCTGACGTACCAATTAAATCACATCAATTTATAAATTTACTTTTGTGAAATTCATATTTGGCAGAAGCATATCTCTTTGCAAAAATTAAAAACTCGCCGTTATTACTACGTACTCTTATTGTACATGGAGGTAAACTAAAATGAAAACAAGGTTTTCCTCTTTTATGAGCAGCTGAATATAGATGTATCAATGGGACCCAATCTCCGACACTCATTGCTGATGCAACATTCAACTCATTTTCGATGAAAAATAGCATCCAATATTTGTTGGTTACGAAAGTGAAAGGTAAATGTGACCTATCAATGGCGTCACTCAAAAACTTGTAACAGGAGAGAGCTGAAGGGAGAAAATCTTTGTAGGACCTCGCAAGATGCTGTGGGTTTTGGTGCGTACAAAGGCAAAGACGTTGATTTTCTCTTTCGGAAAGAGTTTATGAAACTTGACGGACGGACGCGGGTTGCTAATTTCTCTTTTCTTTTTTCTGTATTTATTGCTAGTACAAGTAACTGGTCAGTAGTCAGCCACAACCAAATATCACAATAAATGGGCAGATCTCTTCGAATTTTTCGTACCTTTAAACTACCAAATAAATGATATCTAGGAGTTGGTATTGTCAATTACAGTTGTCCAGGGACCCGTACGTACCAAATAAATGATAACCGGTTAGTAGTTAGTTGTAGTTTGTTTTTCTAGAATGAAATAAGATAAATTGAGATAAAAATTTAAAATTAAATAAAATATTATTATAATATATATTTTTAATATTATTTTTATTTAAAAATTTAAAAAAATTAAATTATTTATTTTATTTTGTATAAAAATTTAAAAAAATTATAATAATTAGATAAAATAGAATGAATTGAGATGAATTATAAAAATAAAAAACCTTGGCTTAGCTGTGACATTGCTGCTGCATGCAGATCGAGGAGATCGGATTAGGTGCAGTGCTACAGATCGATGAGGAAAAGCCATGGGAATTATAAGCTTATCTCCAAAATCATTGATGGCATATTGAAAGTGGTACTTGAGAGATTGATTTCACCTTCAACAGCTTTTTGGGATAGAACGATTCATCCATATATGATGATTCCACCTGATAAAATCTATGAGAGTCATGAAGAAAATGCATGCCTTATGGCTATCTAGCTATTAAAACTGGTCCTTCCTTCCGGCCACCATGAAATGCATGGGATTTTTTTTTTCCCCTCTTGGGGCGCCTTGGCTACATCTGATCATACATCAATGCCTACGAATATTTTTTGTGCCATGATTTGATGTAGTTCCCACATTTGGTGGAGTGCATGTACTTTGTTATATGATCAATAACCGGACTTGTAAATAATTCTTTTCTATAATATTCAACCATCACGACTTGATCATCAGGGTTTTGGTAGAGGGATCGTCGACCCTCAATCTTCATTTCATCTTAATTGTGTAAATGTGATCCAAGATTAATTATAAGTAGTGATCTCACTATTTTTAAACGAAGGGCCAAATCTGCATGTCCACAAACTCTTGTTCTAAGAGAGAGAGAGTTTTGGAACCGCTGACTACACTACAACAGATTTCTTTATTGTGACTTTCAAAACCGTCACAAAAAAAGAAAACTATCATAGAAACTTTTTGGTAACAGTTGAAACCGTCACCAAAAAGGTGTCACAAAACTATTTTGTGACGGTTTACTGTACGTCCATCACCAAAAAATTTTGTGACAGTTGAAAGTCTGTCATGAGATGCAACGTTCAAACATGAAGAGATTTTGTCACAAAAAGTACATTCGAGCGTATCAAATAACGTTCCAACATTTACCCAACCAATTAGCATCGAACAATAAATATCTAACATTCGATATTTTTCATTCGAACACTTGATTTTAACGTTCGACACGTTCGAACACTTGTGATGTGACGTTTGAATTTTACATTCACACGTTATTGGGCAATTGTTCGAACGTCAAAGATTAAACGCTTGGGTGGTTAATAAATACATTCGAACGTAACTTTTTTAATCATTCGAACATTAAGAAATATTTGTTCGATCGTAACAGAATAAGGTCGAACGTTTGTGGAGTATATATGTTCAAATGCAAGATGTTACGTTCAAACATATATATTGCATGTCTGTGTAATTATGTTCGAACGTTCTTTGTCTACATTCGAACATACTGATCAGAACTAATAATTTCATAAAATTAAAAAACATATAAATTGTATCATATTACAATACAAATAGTATCATCTCATAAAAATGTTTTAGAGAGTTGCAAAATTAGACGACAAAAGTTTTGAATAATGATAGGGTTTATTTCTTCATCTTTCCTTGCCACTGCGATCCTGCTGTAGTGACATAACACGTTCCATCTGGACCAACATCTCCCTCTGTACTTGTTCTTGAACTTCAATGCGTATTCTTTCCTCCTAGACTCTTTGTTACTCTTGCAAACGCGTTTCTAAATTGGATTGTCACAATAAGAGAGCCTCCAACTCCTACTATCTTGACTTCATTTGCTCAATTTCTTAGTGTGCAGTGTCCAAATCTTTGGTAAGATTATTAACTTTTGAAGTTGAGGCCGTGGATGATGAGTCGACACGCTTGATAGAACATCTCAAACCTCTTACCAAACCAGACTTGGTCTCGAGGACGTGCATAAATATGCCAATATCACTAGAAGAAGATTCCTCAGAGACTAACTACATCTCAATCATTTTTTCCTATAATTAGGAAGAAACACACAATAAGTAACATATTAAAAGAAATAGTAAGAAAATATAATATTCATTCACATGTTGACATAATTTATTCACACAAAATGATCTCACTTACATAATTATATTTGGCGACATGATCAATCCACTTGTTGTGCACATCGATGTGAGTAGCAGCATAGACATGAATGAAGGAGAAATTTTCAAGATCATCGCGTTTCTAAAAAAGTCATAGTAGTAATTCTAAAAAATCATGTTAGTATTTAAATTAAGAATATAATAAAAATGATTGAATTTTAATAAGTAATTACCATTTTATCGGCAATGTGATGGAATGACCTTAAACCAGTGTGATGGTGGATTGTCAAAGACGTTCTATTCTGTACATTGATAAAACTTAAGTGCTGCAAGAGAAATTAACAATGTTAAATATAACCTATGAAACCAATATAGATGTAAATAAGTTATAGGGAAAAAAATCTAAAATACCTAATAATTTGGGCTTGCGGAAAGATCACAATACTTCCTCTAATCTTCTAACTTTACTTTTTGAAAATGGGACTAAGTAGCCTCTTCCAACGTTTCAAATTTCTTGAAATGATCATGACATCGTCCCTTGAAACGCTCAAATAATGTAGCCATCAACTTATTCACAATTCGTACTTCATCGTTACAGCCAAAAATTAGGTCAAATTCAACCTAAGAAGTGAACTATGTGAAAAACATGAAATTAAAACATCTTAAAAGATTAGGGACTCACCAGTACACTACTCCGAATGTGATCCTTAACCTCATTCGGAACATCTCACCATGACCGAATATAAAATGACGCATAAGCTCAAACTAGTGTTCCAACATAAGAGAAAAGCGATGTCACACTATCATCCACAACCCCAGTGGGGTTATTGGGATGTTGACCTTAATTTTTCCTTGCCTTATATTTTTTCCAAAGCCAGGTCGAGGTGACAATACATCAATTAATATATTTTAAATTATTAAAATCAATCTCTCTAAGTATTCAAATATAATTAATTATCAACAAGAATTAACTTATTGGTAGGTGTGGACTAGCCGTCTGCCTCTTGTGTATCAACTTGATCAGGAGCGGAGTCTTCAATCGGTTCGAGACTTGGCGAATGAGGCACATTTCTTTGTTGTCTTTTTGGTAACATCATTGAAAAGAATTATTATTTTCAACGAACTAGTTTAGAAATAATTCTAAAAAATGTAATAGCCTAATCTATGTAAATAAAATATTTAGTACTTTTATTCTTCATCTCCAGATGTATTTTCCGTTCTTGTTTCAGAACCTCATTCAATAACATTTTCGTAATCTCCTTCCTCATCATCATCTTCTTCTTCGTCTTCTTCATCGACTTTTTCTTCTAACTCTTCTCCTTCTCCTTCTTTTGATTCTTCTTATTCATCAAAATCTTCAACTGAATGATCATCTAATATGGATGGGTCAAGATTTACAGATAAGACATCATCTCTACATAAGAGGATTAGTTCGAGTGCACTAAGGTCAACAAATAAATTAATACCCTCTCCATCTTCTGGGTAAGCCTCTATAATCAGAGTGTCATCTTTATCTCCACTATAATCGTGATCCACTAGTACCAATCCTACATCATAAATATTCTGAGGAACAAACTTATGTACGACTCGTCAAGTTATCTCTCCACTAGCTTCATTGGCCCCTTTCATTAGATCAATCAAGTAATAGACTTGGGTCGCTTGACAAGCCAATACGAATGGATCACCTTTGTACCTTTTACATATGATATTGACACTTGTAAAGTGACCATACCTATGTATCGACATCCAACCGCTGCCTAGATCCCACCAATCACATTTAAATACATATATCACATTCCCACCTAGATATTTCAGTCCGATAATGTCACGTATGACACCATAATAGTCAATATCATATGTTTCATGACTTCTCTCAACCAACACACCACAGTTTTAATTCAACATTTAGCATTTAGCATTTGAGGCTAGGTCCCCTCTCTTTCTTGGAAAGGTGAGGTGTATTCTCTCTACAATTCTTCAAAACTTAGAGGCTTCTCTCTTGGACATTAGTTCGAAAAGTCCTTTACTTTGGTTGTTATCACGCTAAGTTATTGTAGTTCCATCCATAGTAGAAGAGCTTTATTACCTTTACGAGGCCCAATGTCTCAATGAGGGAGAGAAACAGGAAGTCCTCATCCCGAGTGAGGAAGTTTTGATTTCCATTGAAAAGAGTAAGAAGTGTTTGGCTGCTCTTGTTGTAGCAGAAAAGGAGGTTAACAGAGGAGCCTTTCACTCTACCATGAACAAGGTTTGGAAAGTGGAGGGCAGGTTTCCTTTAAGGATCTTGGCATCAAAAAATTCTTGGTTGAGTTTCAAAGTATTCCAAAAAAGGCTTAGGACGTCCCTAGTCTTTTGATAGGTCTCTAGTGTGTTTATTTGACTGTGAAGGCTACTTTGCCCCCAAGGATATTGCCTTCACCAAAAAACCATTTTGGCTACAGCTTCACGACTTGTCTTTTGCAGGTATGAACAAAACCATGGGGAAAGGTTGGGTGCAGCTGTAGGCATTGTTTTATCAGTGGATGTAGATGCTAGTGGAATGCTTGGGGTAGCTTTCTCTGTAACAACCCAACCCATAGAGTGTACCATAAGATAAGTACTGTTATGTTTTTTAATTTATCAGATTATTGTTATTATTATTTATTTTTATTATCATCAGATTTTATAGGATTATAATTTAAGAGTTATATCAACATTAAGATTCCTAGACCTATACCCACAATTCCACTCACATTCACATGCACACGCACGTACGCCTCTCTTCCCCTCAGTTTGTATATCAATCCTCTCAGTGTTTGTATCCTCGTAGGAATAGTTTTCTAAGTGCAGCCAACTCCAAACTCTATCCAATCTCACGTCGTTCCCTCCCTTTTCACTCTATAAAATCCCACGAAGCCCTCTGAAGTAAAAAGAAAACCTTTAAGCCTCGCATCAAATTCCCTGCAAGCTGCCAACCTGAAAGCTTTCTTTAGAACCACCGCAGCCTCCCTCTTCACAGCCCTTGCCAGCCACCGTCGAGCAACCACCGAAAAACAGAGAAACCATAGCCCCACCGAGAGCCACCCACCATTCCCTCCACCGAAAATCACTTCACTGCCGAGTTGGTCCACGTCTTTTCCTCCACGCACAGAACCACTGTACCACATTTTCGAAGCCAAGCAAACCACGCCGCAGCTCCTCCCTCTGATCACCCCATTGCCCAGCTAGCAGAAACACTATGCGACTGCCCTTGGAGAGCCAACAAGCCGCTGCCATCCTCCCCTGTTTTTAGCCCTCAAAACAGAGCACCGGTTATTCCCATGCATGGCAAACCCGCAAGCCTCCTCAGCCATCCAACTCCACAGAAAACAACCGCCCAAACCTCCTACGGTTGCCACGGTTCAAGCACAGTACGAACACCGTAGCCCACTGTTGTCGCCACCCTTCTTTCTTTCCCTCTTGTTTCGGTTTTACAGTTCTCTCTCCCTCTCTCAGCGTCACACCACCCTGCCCAAAGGAACCTAGTCGCGTCGCCGGAAATCCCAACCACCCAGAACCGCCGTCGCACTCAGCTTCTCCCCTCGGTGAGTTTCGGCTCTGTCGCACGCCCCTGATCTCCCGAGCCTCTGTTTCTCTTCTAAAGATTTATGTTGTGTGTTTTCAGCATGTGTTAATTGATAAAATTACAAATATGCCCTTTCAAATCTAGTATTGAAGAGCTACTTTTACATAAAGACTTATATTTCATTGGGTTTAACAATTAAGTTGGGCTTACATTTTAAACTAAATATATTAGCTTTATGTTATTAAGTATTAAATTAAGTTTAAATTATGTTATTAGTATTTTTTAAGTAATTTAAATATCAGGATTTATTGATTATGGTGTTAAACAAAATATTTATTTGACTATCATCTAGATTATGAATTTAATTAAGTAAGAATATGCTATTAGTATTTTCAAATAATTTAAGATATAAAAATTTATTGATTTTATATTAAACGGAATATTTTATTCATTATATTCTATAGTATGAATTTAAATTAAGTGAGATATTAGAACATGGTTTCCTAGACAGATTTAGTGACGTTTAATACTTTATATAGGTGACGAACTACAAAGTGAGATTCAGGAAGTAGCGCTGCGAGGTAAGTAATTTGATCACAAATTAGGATCATCACAGTTCAACTTATATATATTATTAGCCAGTTCTTTGACAACCATTTTTATGTACCACTTATGTCATATGCAAAAATGTCACCCAACATAGCACGCGATCATGTCATTCCGCATTATGTTCAGATTTAGAAATTATAATTATGTATGTATTATATCATGCATCTCATGTGTATAAGACACATAAGCTATCTTAAATTCAAGTGCAAGATAAGCTCAGATCAGTTAATCAGATGGTCATTCAAATGTATGGTACCAATACAGTTCAAATCAGGGTGGATGTGCAAACCACAGACTCAAGCGTGGTCCACCATAGTATGCCAGAATACTATCAGTGGCTCCCCTGGCAGCCACGGGACGTGTGGACGGTGCACAACCTCGCACACAGAGTTAAGTATGTTGGCCAGTCAGTTCAATCAGTTCAGTCAAATCAGTCAGTTAATTCAGATAAATCAGTCATGCATAAACATTAGTATGAATAGTCATGAATTTTAAGTTCTCAGCATGAAAACTTTTATGAAAACCTTATGTTTAGTATGTTGACGTTGTGATGGCTTTCTTACTGAGTATTCGACTCATTTTAATTTATTTTCATTTTTTATCACCCAGTTGAGGATGATGATTACGAGCAGGCAGGCCAGGATTAAAAGAAGCAGTTGATTTAGTTTCAGACCTCTTAGAATGAAAAAGTGCTTTTATGACATGAGTTTTATTCAGTTTATTCATTAATATTTTTGGAAGACATTTTTTTATTAGATAAAGTTTTTATGAAAATAAATCCTAATTTATTTTTTTAAATATGAGATCTCTTATCGGGTTTATTTTATGAAAAACACGTGATATCTCTAACCTACAGGAATGGGGTGTTACATTCTCAGGGTGACAATGTTACTTGACATCTCTAAACCTCCTGCCCATGGTCGGTTTATTAACATGGGAGAGAAACATTTATGGATTCCTTTCAAGTATGAAAGGTTGCCTCTGTTCTGTTTCCATTATGGTGTCATAAAACACGTTGGTCCATCATGCCCAGTCTCTCCTTTGGGTGGCAGATTACATGAAGGAGCTGCACCCCAATACAGCTCATGGTTAAGAGCTAGCTCCTAGGTGAGAAGTTTTTAGACTTACAGCAAAAAAAAGGGTGATTTTGAAAACCAATGCTCCTTCTTGTCTCAAGTTGGCCTTGGTACATCCAGTCCTGTTAGAGAAAGTTCTCAGGTTAGCTCCCCATCCCATAACTCACCTATCAAAACCTTTATATCTAGCAGCACTAAAAGGCCTACTTGGAAGAGAAAGGCTAGAGGGCTGGGGCTTAAGGGACTGCTTGGTTCACCTGATTCACCTATGTGTGATACAGATGAACCCAAGCAAAGGAAAAGGCCTGGTGAAAGGTGTCACAGGCTCATCATGACAAGGAAGAGAGCAAAGCAAGCTAGGTTTGTAGAGACTGGTTTCCAGCCCTACCAATCCCTATGAAACACTTAGATTGGAACTGCCGAGGGTTTGGAAACTCTCAATCAGTTCGAGAACTTCACTTAATGGTGAAGGAAAAGAGTCCGGATGCAATATTTCTTAGTGAAACCAAATGCAAGAGAAAGGATTGAAACCATTTAGGGTAAGATGAACTTTGATCACGGTTTTGTTGTTGATTGCACTGGAATGAGTGGTGGTCTGACCATCCTTTGTAAGAATGAGGTGGATGCTAGTTTGGATTCCTACTCTAACCACCACATATCTATCTCCATCTTCTCTTCTATCATGGATAAGAGGTGGACTTTAACAAGTTTTTATGGTCAACATGTTGTTGCAAAGAGAAATGAAATTTGGAACCTACTTAGATTAATCCACTCTAGAATTCAGAATCCCTGGTTGTGCATGGGAGATTTTAATGAAATTCTGTACCAAGATGAACACTTTGGTTCCCATACACGACCCTTTAATCAGATGAAGGACTTCAGACTGCAGCCTTGTGGACATTGACTACATAGGATCTAAGTTTACTTAGTGCAATAAATGGGAGGGGCTTGATTTTACTAAATCTAGACTGGACAAGACCCTAGTTAACAATGAGTGGCTAAATCTGTTTGAAATCAATCAGTCTTTTGTCCTGCCAGGCCAGTGTTAAGATCACAAACCTTTCTTCATCCAATGCTCGAATTATGCTCAAACAAATTCCCCTAAGTAGAAAGTATTTAGATATAAAGTTGCCTGGGGAATAAGAAAGGGTTGTGTTGAGCTCGTTCAGTCTACTTGGATGCAAGGTCTCTCTCAAGGCTCTAAGGTAGATATCACTCATGAAGGTCTGAATGTTTGCAGAGACAAACTTAAGGTTTGGAGTAAGGAGGCCTTTATAAATCAGAGAAGGCTCCTCACACAGAAGAGAGAAAGACTAAGATTATTACAAGACTCCAACGCTGGTCAATTCAGTGGCCAGATAAGCTTACTTCAGAGAGAAGTGGATGGATATCTTAAGGAAGAAGAGTTGAAGTGGAGGCAAAGGACCATACAAAGATGGCTTAAGGAAGGGGACAGAAACACCAAATTTTTCCATAAGTGTTCTTCTCAAAGAAAACAGGTGAATTCCATCAAGAATATAAATAGTGAGGATGGTAGTCCAGCCTCTAGCCAAGAAGAGGTTGCCAAGACTTTCCAATCCTTTTACCAGAACCTTTTCTCTACCCCTAACCCAAGGGATATGGATACTGTCCTCAATTCTCTCCAACCTCTAGTCAGCAAAGAAATGAACTGCTCCCTCAATAGTGATTTCACAAAACAGGAAGTTGAAAAATCTATCCTAGATATGAATCCCCTCGGATCTCCTGGACTAGATGGATTCCCAGTAGTGTTTTATCACCAGCACTAGGCCACAATTGGGAAGAAGGTAACTGCTACAATCATAGAAGTGCTAAGTACCAAAAAGGGTCTCCATGAACTCAACCAGACATTCATCTCTCTGATTCCCAAAAAGAAGTCCCCTCAATTTGTCACAGACTATAGACCTATAAGTCTTTGCAATGTCTTCTATAAGATCATTGCCAAAGTGATTACCAATAGACTTAAGCCCATTCTGCCTAGCCTAATCTCTCCTATACAAAGTGCATTTGTCCTAGGGAGGCTAGTTTATGATAATGTGGTAGTTGCCTATGAATTGTTGCATTCAATGCAAAACAGACTAAAAGGGAAACACAATGGATATATGGCACTAAAACTAGATATGAGAAAAGCTTATGATCGAGTGAAATGGGGGTTTTTGCATGCAGTTATGATTAAAATGGGTTTTGATAGCAAATGGGTAGAGTTGGTGATGTAGTGTGTTACTACTGTAAGTTATTCCATTTTAATTAATGGTATCCCTCAAGAGTCCTTCATTCCTTCCAAAGAAATTAGACAGGGTGACCCCTTCTCTCCTTACCTCTTCATTATTTGCTCTGAATTTCTTAGTCAAAGTTTAAATCAAGCTGAGATGTAGGGTTCAATTTCTGGGTTCCTAGTTGCTTGTGTAGCTCTCTATGTGAATCACTTATTCTTTGTAGATGACAACCTAGTCTTCTACAGATCCAATCCAACAAAGTGGAGTAGACTACATCAAATTCTCAACACCTATGAGCAAGCTTCTAGGTAGAAACTCAACCTTGACAAAACTTCCATCTTTTTCAGCAGCAACACCAAGTTGGAGGTTCAACAAGCCATTCTTCAGCAAGCATAAATTAAAGGGTCTGGTTCCTTTGACAAGTACCTGGGACTAACCTCCTATGTGGGGAGAAACAAGACCAAAGCCTTTAGTTCAGTTTTAGATAGGGTCAAAGCTAAGATAACTAGCTGGAAAACTAACATGTTGTCCTAACATGGAAAGGAAATTTTGTTGCATTCTATCTTGCAGTCTATTCCTACCTATAGCATGGGTATTTATAAGGTTCCCAAAACTATACTTAGAAGCCTTAACTAGCTCTTGTAGTCCTTTTAGTGGGGTCAAAAGACAATAGGTCTAAAATCTATTGGTTGAATTGGCAAGTTCTTAGGAAACCCAAGCATGGGGCAGGCTTGGGGTTTAGGGACTTTGATTTAACTTACCCTTCCTTGCACAGCAAGGTTGGAGAATCCTCCAAAACCCTTCATCCCTTGCAGATCAGGGGCTTTAAGCCAAATATTTCCCTTTATCAGACTTCCTCTCAGCTAAACAAAGAGGCAATGACTCCTTGTGTGGAAAAGCTTCCTATTTACAAGGTCTCTCCTCACTGAAGGCCTTCTATGGAGAGTAGGGAATGGGAGTGGCAAGACAAATGGCTACCTTGTCCCTCAACCTATCGAGTTCAATCTCCTGTCAATATCCTGCAATCTGATGCAACAGTTTCTGAACTTATTAATCCAGCATCTATGTAATGGGACCTCCTTCTCATCTATGCAATCTTCTCAGATGTTGAGGCAAGCATGATTAGTAGAATGCCTATTAGTCCCTGTAGAAACTAGGATTTGTTGACCTGGAGATGCTCAGCCAATGGCAAAATCTTAGTGAGAAGTTCCTATCATCTACAAGGCACCATAAGGGAAGACAGAATGGGCCAATCCTCAGGCCAGAGTACCAACTCGAGGTTTTGGCACAAAATTTGGGGTATCAAGCCATCTCAGGCCACGAAATATTTTCTTTGGAGAGCTGTTAGTGCGTCCCTTCCCACTAATCTCAACCTGCACAAGAGGAAGGTGGTTGAGTCCTCTCTATGTCCAATTTATTTCCTTCATCCTGAATCAATTTCAAATACTCTCTAGTCATGTACAACTGCCCAAGATGTGTGGTCTATGTGTTCAAGGAGGCTCTAAAAAATGTGTATCATGGATGGCTCTTTTAAAGAAGTTTTGAAGCCTATCTTGGACCAACTCTCCCCTTTGGAACTCACTGAAGTTGTTGTCACTACTAAAATGCTTTGCATAGGAGAAACACTTGGATCTTTGAGCAGCATTTTAACTCTCCTGCCCAAGTGTCAAAACTGATTAACATAGAGTTGCAATAGATTAGATCCTTGCAAGAGGGCAGCATGAAACAGTCCAAGGTCCATGTGCCCCATTGCACCCAATGGACTGCTCCCCCCCCCCCTAAGATTTCTTCAAAGTCAACTGGGATGCAGTACTGCATCATAGCCTCATTATGCTCCTCTATACCATTGACCCCTGATCCTCTTCTAAGGGAAGCAGTAGCTACACCTAGAGCCACATCCTTATGTGCTGTGCTAGGGCTTCACCAACTCATCCTAGAAGGTTACTCTCTTGTTGTGCTGAAGGTTGTTCGACTAAAGGAAGATAGTTGGAGTTCTATTGGAATTGTTATTAGAAACATCAAGCTAATGCTATCCAAGACCCGTAATTGGTCCATTCAACATGTCCCCAAGGAAGTTAATGTTATTGCTCATTGTTTAGCAAAATTTGCTTTTAATTGCTCGGAAGACTATATACTTATTGAGGATTATCCTCCTTGTATTCAGCATTTAATCTAATGAATGAAGTTTGTTCCTTTAAAAAAAAAAACACACCATAGTCTTGCATCTTTCAATTACATTCACGGTCCATAATATGTAACTTATTATGATATATATCATAATAGGTTACAATATAAAACAATTTCAAAATATGATATACAATATAGAGACATTAAAAGAAAATGTGAGTGAGGCTACATGCCTGTACCAAAGTTCTCAAAATCCTCAACATCATCCATTAAACTGCGAATGCTAATCGGGGCAAAAGAAGAACGAAGCCAATTTTGTGCACAAATAAGGGCTTCTATCATAAGTGGAGATAAGCTACAACGAAAAGAATCAAGTAGTCGACCTACTATGCTAAAAGTCAACTCAAAGGCCACTGTAGATATCGGAATCGCAAGAACATCCCTTTCAACTTTTGAAAGCAAGCAGTATCTAATGGAGTTAACTTTCCACCAAGTCAACAAGTCAAATTTAGCATTATCTTCTTCACATTTTTCAGACAAATACCTCTCCACTTCAGATTTACTCTTCAAAGAGTTTTTTAACTCCAAACGCTTCTTAAATTGAGCCAATTTAAATGACCTCATATCTACTACCCGACTAGTTGAACTTGGTACTAGTCATTCCTTCACTTGATTGGCTTATAGTTTGAAGTTGTGCCCCAACATCACCTCCATCATTTTTATAATAACTATTATATAAACAAGTCAAGGCATCTTTAACCCGTCCACTAACATAACAAGAATCAAACTATTATCAATATACATTTCTTCAAAATAAAATGCTAGTCATTGCATTTTATATCGAGGATCAAGAACCAACCCAACATACAACAACGAATTCATTTTTTCAAAATTCTCCAATACTTCTCAAATTTAGACTTCATGTTACATGCCATTGACTTCAAATTATGTGGCCCTTCCACACACTCCAAATTAATTGCATCTTGAATTTTTGTTAGGTTTAGGACAAAAGGACTGCAAATGACATAATTGGCCCCTGAGAATCGCAAGGTTGCATCGTAAAAAATTTTAAGAAAATTTACAAATAACCTACTCTTAACCCAATCATCCTTGGTTGGAGGCCCTAACTTGGATGTCACTCCTTTACTCAACTCACTAATACCATCATCATCCTTACTATCATCCTTTCAAACATTTAAAATATCTCAAATCTTCATCCTTTAGCCATTGAAATGTTTTTTGGAACTTTTCAAGCCTATCCAACATCACCTTTCCAACATCATATAGGTGGAGTTCCAACGGGTCGTTACATCTAAGCATACGTGACTTTACAAGTAATATCCTCACTACCACAATATTGCTTAAATGTAGTCCACCTTTGTGGAAAAGATTTCACATACTTCACAGCCTCTTTAGTTCTTGCAATTAATTGATCAAATTCTTTCAACCCATCCCGAACAATCAAGTGCAAGATATGAACACAACATCTCATATGCAAGAATTCATGTTTCAAAATTGTATCATTTATATTCCTTGTCTTTCTTTTGATATACAAAAGTGCCCCATTATTTGAACTTGCATTATCGAGTGTAATTGTAAATATTTTGGGCCTCTCCCATTCAATCAAACACTTTTCAATTTTCTTACCTAGTGTCTCGCCCTTATGGTTTTCTACCTTACAAAAATTGATAATTCTTTTGTGCATTTTCCAATCTTCATCATTAAAAATTGGTTTCTATCCACTTTCCTAATTTGAGACTTCTTACACTGTTTTTCTAAGTGCTACAACATTGATTTTGTGCCATTTATATTAGGATTACAAGCATAAGTAGTCCCGCAAAAATTACATGCAGCCCTAGGTCTCAACTTATTCTCGGTTTTAATCTTTATAAAATAGTCCCAAACTAAAAATCTTTTCATACCACTACTAGTAGATGGCTTACTTACATTAGATTTGGGTGAAAGTGAAACATTAGTCGCTGTTGATTCCATGATCTAGCCGGTTCGTCAATTTTTCAGTTAATTTTTACAGCCCTAATCTATATAGTTAGTAATCCAGTATACAATATATATAGTAATCTAGTATATAGTATATATGGTAATCTACTATATAGTATATATTGTATATATAGCAATCTAGTATATGGTATATATAGTACTATACTATAGTAATCTAGTATATGGTATATTTAGTAAGTATAGTAATCTATATAGATAATTTTATACAAGGATGAGTAATTTTATACGTACAAAACTCATGTCCCTTTACTTTCAAAATGAGTGTTAAGTAGGACGCTCTGATCGATCTTAGATATATATGGTACTCCGGCCTCTTGGGTAAAAACATCGAGTTCTTTGTCAATTTCTAAGAGAAAACACATGCTCTCTAAATCTACCAAAACCCATATAGAAACTTTATATTGTTACGTATAATATATATTCGACCATAGGAAATTACTTAGAATATGATACAAATATGTTTGGCCTGGTCAAGTTTTTGGACTCAATAAATTTCATGTCAGAGAGTTTATGTTCCTACAGCGGTCAATTCAAACACTTTTATCATTTCCATTCTAATGCTTGAGATCAAAACATGCATTTTAATTTTTTAGTTTTTTAATGTTTATACTCAAACTATCATCATTGGTGCTAATGTTCCTAAACAAATTATAATGAAGAGACCAATTTGATAGCACGGGAAGTAAAAAGTCCAATTAAAAATTATAGAAACCAGTTTGATTTTGAGCTAGGTTGTAAAATCACCGTCTGCCCTAAAAGTTTGAGCTAATTAAAATATTAAAATTTAATTATTTAGTTCGAACTCAAGACTTATATATGCTCTAATACCTTGTATATTGTAAAATCAGTACTACTTGTGATCTCAAAAGTTTAAAGTAATAAAAAAAAGTAGATTTAATTATCTGTAGTTTATTCTTAACAAAGTATACGGTACAGGAAACGTTTTTTAATTTATCTAGTCCAAAAGAAAACGTCGTGCTAAAAAAATATAGAGGTGCAAAACTTACGGATGCCCATAAACGTATTTTATGATGCCCATAATTTATGAAGGCTAGCTAGGGTTTCTTTCTACGCATTGGTCCCCAACTACGTCCGTACATTCTCTGTACCAAAAGTTGGAAAATCTGGTCCCGATCAGCCTTTTTTTCCTTTTATTGTTTTTCCCCGATTGACAATAGATCTCCTCCACACTTACGCACGAACGCCCACTTTGGAGCTTCGTCCCGGTTTCGTCGCCCATCACCGACGCCCAAGTGCATGCATGCCGCCCCTAGCAATTAGCAGTACGAGTCTCAAACCACCTTAATTTTTTTTTCTTTTTTTTTTTTAAGCCGAAAAGAAGCTAAATCGAATCTGAACCTCATAATAATTTCGTCCACCACCAGGCCATATTGTAGGGACACCTCCAAATTCAGCGGTAGGTAGGATACAATCTTCATTGCAAGAGGACATTGTCACCACTCATTCATGTCGGACCAAATGTTAGGTACTGATAATTAATTATGTCTTGTTCTTTATTATAACTATGCTCTAACATGTTTTTCCGACCCCAAAAACATAAAGGTTTCTTAATTATATATGTGGTTAAACCTTTAATCATATTTTTAATAAGCTGTCGACATGATCTTTAATCATTAGCTAGGTTAGTTAAAATATATATAGCATGATCATGAAAATGGGTCATATATATGATGATTTAGAATATTATGGTCTCTGTCTGATGGTGTGCGTATATATATATATATATTGCACTGTGGATGGAGGGGAATAATCTTGGGTTAAATATTAGTTTTTTTAAAATTTTTAATGAAATGGGTTTTATGATGATTTTAAATAGTTCCACTTGTCTGATGGTATGACAGTACTGGTAGTACTGTAGATAGAAGGGAATAATGTTAGAGCTAAAGCTGTAATATTATTTAATGACATTGAATATATAAAATTGTTATGTATTATATATATAAGGTTGTTTTGTGTTGTGCATGGCTGGCTGGATAGTGACAAAGTACGTACTGAAAGCTTTTTTTTCACACGTAATAAACAAAGGCTAACACGTGTGAGAAAGGGACAAAGAAGTCAAAGAAAGACCCCTAAAGAAAGAAGGTACGGTCGGAGTTCTTCAGTTGAGAGACACCACCCGGACAGTAGTATGATATGTCATTCTAGCTGACTATTTCTGAACAGTATGCGATTATCTGAGGTCGGTCGGCATTTTTTTTTTTTGTGTTATTTTTTATATAAAATAAATAAATAGGCAATGAAAGTCGAAAAGAGACAACTGATGCTAGCTGGAGATAGGTAATTTATAACGGTGTAATAAATTCCCAACACCTTATTAAAAGGTTTTCTTCACTTAGCCAAAATTCCATCCATTATTGGTTTGCCTATCTCGGGAAGAAAGCCGAAACTCCATCCAATATTTGGTATATATGGTTAGGGGTGTAAAAATTCACTGGAAAATTAGAAACCAACCTGAACCGGCCCAAATCGGTAGAAACGGTCTAGGATCGGTTCCCTTAGTTCTAAAATCAGCCAATATCGGTCCGGCTCCGGTTCTATATTTTTTAAGATCGGACCGGATTGGTTCACTATATTATATATCTTAAATTAATTTTTTAATATTATATATAATATATAATAATATAAATGATAATTATATATAAGATAATGTTATTATAATTTATAACATAAAATTTTAATTTTAAACATGCAAAATTTATTTGATCATATGCTTTAAACATAAAAAAATATATATATTAATAACATTTTATGACCTAATAAACTCTTAACATATTCATTTTGATAAATACATAATACATTAGTAATACTAATATATATTAGTATATTAATTGCATTTCATTTTAATTAATTAGTATACTAATATATATTAATATATTAATTACATTTTATGCCATAATACTAATATTATTAAAATTGAAAAATCAGACCAGAAGTGCCAGTAAAATCGGAGGTATCGGTTTAGGAGGATAACCGATGTGTAATCGATTTTCGAAAATGCAAAACCAGTACATATGGCCAGTTCGGTCCTATATTTTATCCAAAATCAGACCAGACCGGACCCATTACACCCGTACATATGGTAGTATGTCTGACCCAGAAGATCATAATTCATATTTAATAATAGTGACAATGAAAAAAAAAACAAAGTATTAAGAGAAAAGAAAAAATGTAAAAGAGTAGAATACAAAGCCTAATTTGTTGAATGCGGTCAGAGAAAAAAAAAATAGAAAATCAATCAACATAGCTAATTGATTTAGGGTTGATTTTAAATATCAAAACCTGAACAGCTCTCGATCGGTTTTTTTGAGGATTCGGCATCTAAGATGTTCATCATATGTTTGGGCTGTTCGTTGCGGTGCGCACCCAAGCTTCATGGGCTGGGGACATCATGTCCATTAAGTTTGGGTTCGATATGCATCAATGTCTGGCGATCGTTTAAAGTACGAAGTTCATATATTATTGAAATTAAGGTTTCTCCAATTACTGCATTGTCCGGCCAGCTAGAAAATAACAAAAAAATAAACCAATAAACAACCTCTGTTTCTTAAGCAGTCAGAAAAACATGAAAAAGTACATGACCTATCTAGCTAGTACTGCTTCTTAAGATGAGCTTTTCCTGCCAAATGAGCTAGTGTTCGTGGTCAATCATATTATATATATAATTGATCATATAATTAATGGAGTCACAAATTAATGAATAGGCCTAGCTAGAGATCTGGAAGGCCGAAGAAATAATTCAAGAGCATCATAAATGGTCTCGTCTTTTCCAGAGACAAAGGAACGAAACTATATAGTTAGTACTATATTATATCTAGTTTTATAATAATATTATATCAACAATAATATTGCCGGCTAAGTTTCGTATTATAGATAGGCTTTTTCCTCTACTTGCATGATGTTCTAGATTTGGCCGCTCCTATCATCCATGCAAGTCGACCGTTATTCAGACAGAAGTTGCAAATATTTAGTAACAGCTAGCTAGCTAGTGAATATCTAGTACTGATCATAATTATAAGTTTTAAAGGACTCGTTAATCTTATATGCTAGAGTAACACTAGAGTCACCGTTGTGGACTCCCGCTAGTATATTTAACTTTTTTCTCTCTCTTTTTTTACATACATTTTTTTAATTCTTTTAAATATTTTAAAAAAATTAAATTATCATTAAAAAATACTTCCTTAATTACAAAGTAAAAAAAAAAAAAATCACAGCAGGAGCTCCCAACGGGAAACTAGTATTGTTCTATATTCTAACACTCTATTTCATCTCTTATTAGTGGACTAGACTCTCTCTCCACAAATGGGTTGAACGTATAAAATATATAATTATATTGAATGAAATATGGAATCAGGATTCAAACCAAGTATTATCTCTCTGATATCATATTAAAACATTATTTGTCTCAAAACTTTAAACCAATAATAAGGGATAAATTTAATCATTTAATTTATATCCTAACCCTAATGAACGTGTTTCTCATGGTTGCTTGCTTGCTTTTCAGTGTCTAGTGCTACATTATTTGCTCTACACAGAAATCTTATAAAAGTGATCTTACAAGCTGATTTGTCAGTCAATGATCTTATTCTTAATTGAGTTTTTATTTAATTTTTTTGCTTAATCAAAACATGAGACATTCTTATTACCAAATCAAAACGTGCATGACTTACTTTTTTGTAAAAAGATTACACGTATTATAAGTACTCGATCCTCATTTATAAGTTGTTTTCCTTGACATATATCTGAATTAGCCAGTCCTCTCGGCCAAAATCTATTTTTGCCCCCTTTCGCTAGTACTGGTAGTACTGGCCCAAATTTTCTGGATTTAGAGGTTATTAGATCCATTTTAAAGCTGAGTACTGTTGAAGGGTAAAAAGGTGAGGCATTGCCATTGCATGCATGCAGCACGCCCTTATATCCGTCATATTTAATGATGACTATATTTCTATATATTAATAATCACGATTTTAGTTTGAAAACTGGATTAATTGTCGAAAGAATTGGAAAACAAAGATTTAGCTAAGACTGGTCAAGAGGTCGGTCGATCTGGGCCCGACTGTTTATACAGATTTTTTTTCTTTTCTTTTTTTAAAAAAACTGTTTATACTGATTTGGAGTAGCAGTTGACACAATCGCCGCATCTGTAAAGCTATATATATATATATATATTGTTCTATATATATAGAACCAGTGCTAGCAATTCTGATCACAAGAACCCGGCCATAGGTCATAAGAGAAACCACCTCATGATCATATGTTGTTCATTTACGAGACAAGTTTTTTGTGAATTTTCCCAATGATACTTAATTACAATCTGATCATGATATTAATGCATCAAATGCGCGTACAATATTCTTCTTATATATCTCTAATATATATAATATTTTGTATTTTTTTATAATACATACGCATCAAATACATACGCATCACTAGTAACTATTAGAAACACTACTTAATCAACTTAATTAAATAAATTAATAATTAGCTTTCTGTAATTCTCACCGATAGAGAAGATCACTAGTCTAGTGTTAATATGGTTATCGATCTAAACACGTACGGCCTATATATTGATCTCCATTACTACCTAGCTAACTCAGTACTTGTCTTGGGTTGCTCTAGCTAGCTATGTCGAAATTAAGAGACCTTGTCTCGTTTTCAGAGTCCGTGAGAGATCATTTTCATGTGCATATTATTATTGAAAGGGGAGTAAGTACTACTCCAAGTACTGCCTCGAAGAGTTTGAATTGATCATGCGTCCTCTAGGAGCTAGTTAGGGTTTCATTATATCTATAATATCAGAAATACTTTAATAATAAAAAGATTATATAAAATTAATTCTACAAACAGTTTAACGTAGTTCATCAAATTATAAAATTATTTTTATTATAAAATAAATTTAATAGATTATAAAAAATCACGTCAATATATTAATTTATTTTTATATAATCTTTTTATAATTATAACAATTATCTATGTATATATATATACTTTCAAATTTCCTTCCGTCGTAGTGTACCTAAATGCATTATTGAGGTATTCTATTAGAGCACTAGCATTGGTCTATGCATATCCATATGCAAAGCCATATTTGCATAATATGACTCAAAAAACATCCACATTGGCTTATGCATATGCATAAATTTGACTAGCAGTGAACAGTTGTTATCCAAATTTGGATAACAACTATTCACTCCATCAAACATATTTTAATTGTTTTTTCTCTCTCCTTCCATTCTCTCTCTCAATCTTTTCCTCTTCTCCCTCCCTCAACAACACAACAAATCTTCACATACACATTCATTTTATTATTATAATATATTATATATATTTTTTCATTTTATTATATTTTTAATATAATATATAAAAAAAAAATTATATTTTTTATTATTGCATTTGTATTATTAATCTCAAATGTATATAGTGGATGCTAATTACAAAATATATATAAAAATTTTGATTTTAGAAAAAAATTAATAATAATAAAAAAATAATATTTTATTATTATTTGGTCTAAAATATGCATAAGCCAATGTGGAAAATTTACTTATGCATATGCAAATGGTCAAATGGTTATGCAAAAGAGGTAATTTTGCATATGCATTTGCATAGACCAATGCTAATGCTCTTAAGGGATGGGATGGAGGGGCGGCTATATACGAATTATTTAGGAAACTAGCCTTCTCTTCATGTACTGTGTTTGTAAGAGACTAGCTAGGTAGCTAGATAGGTACGTAGCTTTTTTCGAGCGAGGGAGATGGTGATCCTCAAAATTATAAGACGTCCTACTCCTTCTAGGACTATATACATGCATGGTACGTACGTACGTAGGCCCTGCCCTTGCATAAATTTTTTCTGTTCTTTTTTAACTATACGATCTCCTCGGTAAAAGTTAAAGTTAAAACCTGATCAGGGGTTGCTAGGGTTTTCATGAAACTTCTACTCACATGCAAATTATTTTTAATGGTCTAGTTATTATTAAGATTATGTTTGGAAAACATGTTTTATTTAAAATTCTCATCTTCATCTCATCTCATCTCTACACTTTTTCAAATCTCCATACAAAATATAATAAATAATTCAACTTTTTCAAATCCCAATATAACTTTTTCAAATTTCAATTCAACTTTTTCAAATCTTAAAATTAAAAAATAATATTTTAAACTTTAAAACAAAACACAAAATTCTCATCCCACCTTCCAAACATAATCTAAGTCTAAAATTTAATTAGAATGTTATATTTTGACTCTAATATAGATTAGTTAAAATGTTAGTCCACATTGGACTAGCTATATTAAAGTCTAAATTATAATAAAATATTATTAATTTTATTAATATTAATTTTTTTTAATATTTTACAAATACACTTCATATATTAATTAATAACTTTATTAAAAAATAAAATTTTTATTTTTCAACATTTGGTCACAACAATTAAAGTAGAAAGTAAGATGAAGATATAACTATTTGAAATGAAAGAAAATATGCCTATATGTTGAGGATGAAGAAAGTGAAAAGGAGGGAAAGAGAGGGAGGAAGATGAAATAATAAAATATATTTATCTAGTGTGAACAGTAACTCACCAAGTTTGGAGAGTTTCTAAGAATTACTGTAGCTAAGTCTTAAAATTTGGATCATTTAGCTAGTCCAATGTAGAGATTTTTTTCACATCTAGCTAAAGTTTAGACTTGCATTGGCATTTGGCTAATCCATTACCAATGCTCTATGTTCTCATATTTAGAAATTAGAAGGTGCATGATATATTTACTGGGATTTTTCACTAGATTCCCACGAATATATCAGACCTAATTGATTTCCTAATCATCATGACTAAAACCCTGATTTCATTTATATTCATCCATGCATATTTTACGAACAAGAATATGAATCATATTTACAATTTTAAGACGTATAAGTCAAGTTCGTAGGTATAATTTTTTAAAAAAAAAAAAAAGTTAAATTTGAGACCAACATAAAATAAAATTATATTTTTAAATATTAGATCCTACTATTTTTTAAATAAAATATATACACAAAATTTATACTCTAAAATTAGACCTAGCATTACTCCATAACAATATTCTACCGTCTTATAAGTAGCTAGATTAATCCAGGAGTAGTGTATGCATGCAGTAGGGAATTAAAAACATCTCATGAGAACATGAAATATTTTTGTATAACTTTTTATGACTTTTGCTAAATTACTTGTAATTGTTTTCATTTTGCTTGTTCTTAAACCAAACAGTACGATTAGTAGTGATTAATGCTGAAAAACACCAAAAATGATAATAAAAGGATCACGCATGCAAAAGGTAAAGCAAAAGCGAAAGTGGACAGAAGTGTCATTTCTCGTTCTCTGCACGAGGACAGACTAGAGGCTACAGTGCGAAGGATTAGACTTTGGTTAAAATATTAAAAATTAAATGACATAGTAAATAAATTGAATAAAATATTATTATTATTTTAAATTTTAAAAAAATATTTAATTATTTATTATATTTTATATAAAAATTTAAAATTTTAATAATGAAATGAGATAAATTAAGATGAATTATGAATTCAGCTCAAATTCTCTTTATTTTTTATATGAGCTTTCTTATAAATCATTTTATATAGGACATTAATTTTTATTATTCATTTATTTATTTATTTATTTTATTTCTATTAAATTAATTAACTTCTTCTATTCATCATATCTATATCACATACTTAGTAAGGAAGAAAAATTAAAAGATAAAAAAATTATATGTAATATGTGATATAAAAATAATTAGTAAAATTTGTATTTCCACGTAAGCCCATGGCATTTTAAAAATTTTGGATAAGTCTAATCTAAAAAGTTTTACGACCAAATAATTATATAAAGTAAATTTATAAATTGACATGTATGATATTATATAATATGATAAATTTATTCTACAAAAAAATAATTTTAATTTACAATTTTACATATTTCATAAAATCACATTAATTTATGTAATTAGTTTTATAGCACATCTCTATCACTAAAGTATTTCTCAATTTTATAGCAATTCTTCTAGAAATTAAGGACAGCCCATGTGTAGTTAAGAGGCTTAAGAGTTTTGTACATTCTCTATTAAAAAAAATGCAAACGTACTTCAAACTCAAATAAACTTTATCTTATTGTTGCTTTTTTTTTTTTCTACCAAATTATCAATTTAGACTAGTTTATGCAAGATGCAACATAAAGAACGCTTCTGTTACCACGATAGGTTACCGGAGAATGGGACCACGGGTTCAAGACCCAATAATATTCCTTTGTAACTTACTTGATAAAAAAAAAAATTAAAAAAAAAAAAAGCAAACAAACTCCGAAGAAATTAAGTTCTAAAATTGTTAAAAAAAAAAACACACACACAGCACACACAAAGAAACAAACTCTGAAGAATTTAAGTTCTAAAGTTGTAAATTAAGAGAGCAAAATTATAGTGGGATTGGCTCCGTTTGGATAGACAGTTCAGATGAGATGAGATGAGATGAGATGAGATGAGATATTTTAAATAGTAGTTAAATAAAATATTGTTAGAATATATTTTTTAATATTATTTTTATTTTAGAATTTAAAAAAATTAAATTATTTATTATATTTTTGTATGAAAATTTAAAAAAATTATAAAAATTGAAATGAGATGAGATAAGATGAGAGGTTTGTGTAAACAAACGGAAAAAGCTTTGTCAATAAAAAAAAATTAGTATTTATGATCAATTATTTACGATAAAAATAATTATTTACGATGAGAATGAGTCTATAAATACAAAAATTTAAGAAGACCACTCTAATCTGAATTGACAAAAAAAAAATCATTATTTCTTAGTTCTTTGAGGATTATTATAAAATGTTAAATAGATCAAGTACTAACTTGATCAGAAATAGAAAAACCTTGCCCCATTAAAAATGTAGAAAACCAACATTTTTATCCAAATAACTCATTGAAGTAATTAGCCAATTAGGGAAATTCACAATGATGCTAGTGTCAATAAACCCTATATATGCGTAATTAGGTTTGATCTATTGTTTTAATTTATTTAAGGTGGTCACGAAACCACTGAGAAATGTACCAACTACGTACGTACGTACACACATTGATGTTTATTTGGACCATTTGAATTTTAAAACAATGAAATTACTTGTAAAAAGGATTATCATTTTCCCTCTCAAAGTTAGATCATTTAATTCGAATGATAATTTAATTAAAGAGGATCACAATGAATCGTATTATATTATATTATATTATAGATATATATATATATATATATATATATATATATATATATATATATATATATAGCCGTTACTAGGTGAATTTTCTGGGTTGTCTAAAAATATAGAAATTCGTTAAAGATCTCTCTCACTCAAAGAATTATTCTAATACATTAAACAAAAATGATGGGCCAGAATTTTAAATTTGGTAAAAAAAATTATATTTCAACTTTTAATCTAATTAGTTTCCTTGATTTTGGTAAAAATTAAAGAATATAAAAATCAAAACATCTTACAAAAACCATATAAAAAAAAAAAAACATCTCTTAAAAAATCATATTCAAACAATTTTTTTAATTTTATTTATCCGCCTTCACAAATCTCAATGCAAAACACATATTTCAAAAGAATTTTTTATTCAGATTTTTCTATTTATTTGACCATAAAATCTATTAACAATACATGTAAAAAAATCTCAAAAATTCCCAAGCATTAAATTGTCAAAATGTCTCTTAACCAAACATATATACACCTTAAAAATATTCGGGTTTATTGATATCTTCGTTTTTTTGAGCAATTTAATGATATCTTGATTTGGCTGGCCGGATGATAATCACTATATTCTAAGTTAAAATTAAAAATAAAAATCATTTACTTGTTTTTTTAAAATGACCATGCATGGTTACGTATGACTAGTAATGTTAAGCATCGACTATGGAATGCATGACTTTACTAGAACTCAGGGAATGTTTGGGTACTATGAGAATTTTAGAATTTTCAAATTTTTTTTAAAAAAGTTATAATTTCATTCCGAAACACTATTCTAACACAAAACACTTTTCAAATTCAAGTTTTTAACATTTTCGCCTAATCATTATTCAAATACAAAAATAATATTCCTACAATTTTTTATTTTTATAATATTTATATTCAACTTTTAATTTCTCTTTCCTTTTCCAAATTTCAATAAAACAATTTTACTCAAATCATTTCAATTATATTCTCTAAGTGTCCAAACATGCTCTTGGTGAATACGATTCAGCCTCGTTTGTTTTTATAAATTTTCTCAACTTATCTTATCTCATATAATTATTACAATTTTTTTAAATTTTCACATAAAATAAAATAAACAATTTAATTTTTTCAAATTTCAAAATAAAAATAATATTAAAAAAATATATTCTACCAATATTTTATTTTACTTTTAACTTTAATTTCAACTCATCTCATCTGTAAAAATAATATTTTATTCAACTTTTAACTTTCAACTCTTAAGTCACACGTTTGATGCATGAGGCAGGATCAGACTATATATAATATAATGTGTTGTGTTACAATGTGTTGTGTCATTATTTTTGGTCCCTTAAATTCTTATACAAATTTATTTATGGTTGCTGGTATAAATAATAATAAGTATTATTATACTTATTATACGAAAAATTAATGTATTTATCTCTATTCTAGATTTTGATTTGCATTTAGCTAATCTACTATCAATGCCCTATTTAGTCAAAAAGAGAAAACTGTCGCAATTTTAAAACATAATTAAAAGTTATTTTGTCTCTCTTTGTTGCGGAAATCGCGGAACGGGAATATCTTACAGACACATGAGATAGCTACTGCCAAGACAATTTTGAGATTCTAATTCAAGTTTGAGCATGCTATTGATCAAAAAGATGAGTCCCTTTCATCCTTTTCAAACAAGACCAAACGAAATCTCAGGGGGGAAAAAACAAAAAATCCACAGACAGGATCCACAAAAAGCAGTACTTTACTCATGAATGATTAAGAGTAGTATGCTACGTGTGTGTTTGTATATATAAATATATATATATATTTATATATTTATATAGTAGCAGCAGTATATATTAATTACTCTTACCAATTTAATCTTGTTTTGTTTTAATATTTAATTATTTCCTAACAAATAATATTTATAGTTTTAAAATATGTAAATCTAAAACTATGAAGTGTGATGTTGAATTTCTGTTTAAGCAAAGAGTGTTGTCTTTTAGATATTTATCTGTCGAAATTAGTATCAACAATAGTGAAGATCAGACAGTCACAAAAGAAAATGTAACTGGTGAAACTTCAAATGTATTATTTTGATTTATGATGTCATGTTTGATATGAGAACATCTAAGAATGTATATAAGTTTCTTTTATGAATGAATGATGACTCTAAAAAAAAAAGAATATGTAAATCTCACATAATTTATTTAAAAAAAATGAATAAATTTAAAATATATTTTTAAAAAAATACACATATATACTCTAAGTTATCTGTATCATTACTCTTATCGTATTTAGTACATTTCATAAATAGTACTGGCAAAAACATAGCTTTTTAATTTGAAATTGTTTATGGTTGACTTCTAAGAAGAATTTAATTTCCTGGTAATCTATCTACCTTTGAATCTAGGGGATTTTAGTCATAGCTATAAATATATATATATATATATATATATATATATATATATATATTCCACTTAAAAGGGAAATAAAATACTCACAATAGTCCAAAAAAATACATAATTATTGATGCTAAAGGTAGATGGGGTATAACTGTTGATACAAAATCAAACATACATGTACATTAATTATATAGTACCATTATTTTTGTTTCACGGAGGAAGTCTCTAAATTAAGCAAACGTCCGTAAACAATACTCAAAGAGTATAAATGTCGAGATAATTAATTGACAGAGAACAAAAAACCTTTAAGCAAATATCATCAGATTTGTTCTCCTTCATCAAACTAGTAAAGTACGCATATAAATTACTTCGAAAAATTTACGATGGAGGATTGAAAATCTTATACCTTTATAATACTTCTAAATGAGAAGGAAACAACTGATCTGTGGTTGAAGAAATCATCTTTGCTTGATTCAGTTCCTTGCTTAGATCAAGGAACTGAATCAAGCATCTGACTTATTTTCACAGAAAAACAGATCAAACTAGTTCTAAAGAACAGATCAAACTAATTCTAAACTTGTGGGACTTGAGGGCAGGGATCAACTTTCAATCAACCAAAAGGTTTGACTCAACAACCATATATATGGTTATGTTGGAGTACTGCTGCACATGGTTTCAATACATGATTTCTTTCAGCAACGAGGAGAGGGTGGAAAAGGATCAGTACTTTCATGTCACAAATCATGAAACATTCAAGAATCAAGACCCCCAAAAAGTTCGTAACAAAAAAACTTCATATTATCAACTGGAGCAATAAATTATTAGCACGAGAAGACGAAGAAAATCCAACAAAAGTACAGAGAGAGAGAGAGAGAGAGAGGGAGAGAGAGGGTATGCTTGGCTCCTCGCACGCCACCGGCATTAGACAATCAGCAAACGGATCGGTTTATGCTTGTGGCATACAGGGAGCCAGGCATAACCCATTTAATTTTTCACCTTTTCCATCTTCTTCTTCATCAACGTCAAAACCTTCTTGTATGCACTGCAACCCAGTGTCTGGGAACAAATTATAATCACAAAAGAAATGCAGGGAGAGGGGGAAGGTGGGGGAGGGGGAGAGACATAGACAGATCACTGACTTTGTACGAGACCATAAAAGATTCGTTATATGTAGAGGTTCAGAAAGAAAAAGAAGGGGAGGGGGGGCAAACCCACAGACTACAAGTGACCCTAGAAGGCTCATTAGGTCTAGACCTTAAATAGGAGGGAACTTTGAAGATTCTAATTTGTTTTACCTTTTTAAAGAGTAAGAGATGATTATCTTACCATGTAGAGAAAATCAATTTTAACGCACTTTCCTTGGAGCACAAAACATTTAAAGGTAGATTATTCAAAAGATATTCTAATTATCGATAAATGTGATATGCCACTAATTATCACCATTACCGCCACACTAACCACTGCTAATATATCCTGATACTGTAAATATTATTTTTCTAATATTCTTTTACTTATCGATGGATCACATAAGATAAACTTCCGAATGTATATATACTTATAAGGTAAAACATGCATCTTGATTGGTTTTTTCTTTTAATTTTCCATGACCTTGTATATTCGAGATAATAATATATAACTAATTAGATTATTCATGACAGATCAAAGATCAATCCTTAGCTAGGGCCGGCCTCCCTCTGCCTCTCATGACTGTCTCTCAGTATTTTCTTGTCAAAGCTAAGTAGTAGGTTTGAATGAATGGACACCTTATGGGCCTCTCTCATACGTACCCTGCGCCTTTCATTTCACACTGAAAAAAGCAATTGCTTTTCGCTCCTGGACTCAGGTTTCCGGGTAGTACTCTTGGAGGAACCAAACTCCTTTTGCCTCCACTCCACTGTTTGCTTTTCCTGTTTGTTCAAACATATACATGTGTGTGTATATAATATTATACAGTTTTAAATGCAAAATTAATGATTCAAGTAGACATGACTTAGATATTGTTATCGTGCAACTATAGTATATATTCAGGCTAAGACGTGAGAATACACTCGCTCATGAGGATGGCATATATTTTCTAGTTTTGGTAATACAGAGAGAGATATATCAGAGATGACATGGCCGGTTGGAAGGTTGGCTTATGAGAGACACTACTTGATCCTCGTATTACATATACGTGACATGGAAATTTGGGTCCATATTATATTTACTGGAGACAATCATGATCTTAATCTAAATAACATGACATATTATATATATACATACACATACATGCATATTGGGGGTGCACCAGCTTGTTTTTATTGAAGAAGGACAAAAAGAAAAAGAAAAAAGCATTGTTGGTTAAGTCTCTAGTTGGTAGACAATATATGAGTGTTTGGTACATTTTTATATGGCAGAAGAAGTGTCAAAAGTACAAAGAGTTTCACGTGGCAGACAAACCCTTTCATAGGGCGATTTTTCTAGGGTCAAAGATATCAACACCAACGTGATGATTATAGCTTCATTCTTCACTGCATGCTTATCATAATTATCTTCTAAAACACATCTGAATTTAGACATGAGGGAGGCGCATACCTTACATCATGTACGTAGGACCCATGCATGCATGATTTCAATGGTCATCCATCTAACACAAGCTCCATTAATTTACGCCGATATTGTGCTCGTCTCTTTTCCTTTTCCAGTTTCTTTATCGCAGGTACACTCTTTTAGTTTGATTATTATGTTTTCTTTTTTCACATGATGTGATGCTATGGTGTTCATGTTTGAATTTTGTTCCTTTAAAGTTGGACCACATGCGCGCGCTGCATGTTGTTGTTTTTAGCTTTTTAAGCGGTGATGGGAGCCTCTCGAAGCATGGTCAAGCAAAGTAGAATTTTCTTTTCTCTATTCTTTGATCTCTTTTTCAAGAGATAATTTGTTTATTGATTAGTGCTTTTGTGGCTTGAAATCAACTTGATTTAATCAGAAGAGGATTCTAAAAATCTCAACGTACGTACGATACGTATTCATGATCAGCACTACCTTCTCTCTACGAGCATATATATCATGAACAGGTAGATCACTTGGCTGTATAGAGGTATATTTTCCAGCTAGGAAAATATGATCAAAGGAATCAAATTAATAACATTCTGCTGCATGTTTAATACAAGAAATACCTAGTGTTTCTTTTCAAACATTGAGAGATTTGAGTAGGAGAGCAAACTACAACACAATTGAGTTTTTGTGACGGTTTTGAATTTGTGATAGTCCTGAAACTATCACAAAAAATGTTATACGTTCGAACTATATTAATGTTTCTTTCGAACGTAACTCAAATGATATCGTTTCCAAATGAGTACATACGAATGTATAAAATATTGTTATGTTTGAACGGTTCATGTACGTTCGGGCATTAAGCTCATTTACATGTGAACGTGTAATTTATTCATTCGAACGTTCAAACGATGTCGATAGTCATTAACGTTTGAACGTAAACTGTTTTAAAATTAAAAATGAAATTTCAAACTAAAAAAGATTGAGAATTGAAATACAAAAGCACAAGATATATTAAATGATATTGTTCATTACATAAAGTATAGAAAAAGAAATATATTAAAATATAAATACAAAATACAATAAGTGCAAAACACTCAGAACGAGTTGCTTACAAATGTATGAAATTCCTCTGTCAATATGTTGACCTATTCATTTAGGATATCTAAACGATGGCCAACCTCGATGATACTGCTATACTGACGCGATCTGTTAGTCGATGTGCGCAGTAATATTTAAGACCATCCCATCAACCCAAGCAGAGCACATATTGAGCCAATTAAGCAAGGTGCGCATTCCCTACAGATGTACCCATCGGCTGCTAACTAGTGCTCCCACTATGGGGAGCAATACCGGCCCCAGACTGGATCAGAGGAACAAGATCTGGTGTAAGCCCAAGCTCATGCTGAGCATGCCCTCTTCATTTTCCAATGCTCTGACGATGTGAGGTAATGTTTAGGGTGTTCATCTGCTCAGTCAACTACTCCTCCGCTTGGGGTGACACTCTCTAGTCCAGTAATAGCCGAGTAATGATCACCACATATGGTAGGTTTTCAATAAAGATGATACTCGCCTCGTAACAAATCCTCTAAAATATTCGCAATGGCAAGTCAATGGGCTCTCCACGTGCCACTCGTATGAGAAACTGTGCATGAGTCCAATTGAAGGTATCCTTATGTGCCACAAGATTCATGTTTGTTGCAACTATGAGATGCAACATACAGAAAAATGGTAATAGCAACGTCTGGGAGAATATGTTCTTCTTATAGATTGGTGTGCGTAATCTCCCAATGAGAATGAAGAAATCCTTATCCTCCTGAGGCTAATCCTTATCCTCCTGAAGAAATCCTTATCCTTATAGCGGTCGTCATCCCGAGGCTAATCAGTCTCCTTACCCTCCGACCGTTCTACATCTCTGGCCATAGACTTGATTGGGCTAGTAGATGATGCAGATGTGCCTGCATCTAATGCGTCCTTAGCTTGAGCATCCACTGTAGTCGATGCCTCAGATATGCGATTGACCCCGAGTAGCTCGATGATGACATCCACTGAAACCTCGAACTGAACACTGCATATAGTTACGGTGTGAGATGATGCATATTGAGGCATAGACAACAACTCCATGTAAAACTTGTTGACGATGGATGGGTATATCTTCCCCCTCAGTTAGGGTTATAATTGAGCCAAGCCGAGCTAGTCTTTGGCTTGTCGAGTTCCACTTGACTCAAAATACATGAATTCGAGATTTTTATTTATTCTTTATTCAAGCTTGAGTTGGTAAGCTAAATTCTCAACTCGAGCTCGAGCTCGAATTGTTTATTTATTTATTTATTTATAATAAGATTTAATAATTAATAAATTAGATAAATAAAAAAAAATCTAATTTTGAATTTGTACAACTAACAAGTAGAACATCTATTGAATTATAAGATTTTATAAATTTATAAATAATTAATATCTAACTAGTTGATATTTATCTATAATAATAATATATTATATGCCTACATATATTATTAATACACACACATGATATGATAGGATATATCTATTTCATATGTGGCTAGCATATGAAATTATTAAATCTTATCAACTAATTATTGTACAAATTATAAAATATAGTTATAGAGTATTCAATATATAGACATAAATACTAAGGTTACATATTATATTTAAATACTAAGGTTACATATTATATTTAATTATAAAAGCGCTATGCTTGTCTTATTAGCTAATACATATATATATATATATATGTGTGTGTGTGTGTGTGTGTGTGTGTGTGTGTGTATGTATATATAGGTATATATTTATCAATATATGAATGAGTTTTAATTGAGTCGAGCTAACGAGTCAATTCGAGAATAAACGAGCGAGCCTTAACGAGTCTTAACTGAGTCGAATCGAGTTTTGTCGGATATGTGTCATTTACTATTCGAACATGTATTTGCTTTCATGGGTGATCTTTTTTTTCATGAGTCAAGTTTAACCGGGCGAGTACCAAGTGGGCTATCTAACAGGTTGGTTCATTTATAGCCCTATCCTAAGTGTGCATATGTTGGCCTAACCTTTAGAAATAAAGACGAACCTCAGACTCTTCTCCTCCCATGTCGGCCCGTCGAATTCGTTGATATACATTTTGAGTTCAGCCATAACAGTTCTGCAGCCTATCCGAGAAGTGTCTTGCATTCCTTTCCTCCCCCATTTCCTAGTTGTCAAAGGATGAGCCACATTCTGTAAAAAGAAAAAGAATTAGTATGCATATATATAAAGGGAAACAAATTTAATCTATTCTGAAATATGTTCAAACATAGAACTTAATGTTCAAATATTAAAGACCCAGAAACATTATATTCGAACGTTTTATGTAAATACGTTCGAACATGCGAGCGCATTAGAACGTATTTAACTTAATGTTCGAACTTATACAAGTATACATTTGAACGTTAGGACTAAAACGTCCCACGAGACCTTACATTCGAACATTTTAGTGTATAAACGTTCAAACGAAATGGTACATTCGAATGTAGATTAACATACATTCGGAATACAGATGATCGTTTGAACATTGCCAATGGGATGTTCGAACGTTTAAATTCAGAAATGACTGAGTTGACTAAGTCATTTTCGATTTCTTCAAATAGGACATTAATCTTGTAATAACCACCGTAGAAATGAAGTATACACTGAGTGTTGACTATCTACGATGGCCATTGGCCACTAATGGTGGCTAGAGAATTAAGTTACCAATCTAGCCTCAAATGTGTTTTTGTTCATGTAAAAAAGGTTAAAAAAAAACACAAAGGGAGAGAGATGGACACTAACCTTTTATGTGACGATTATGGTGGCGATTGATGCTAGCGTGTGACAAATTTGATGGCTGAATGTGATGATTTGAATTTTGGATGTGGGTGAAAATGTCGTTCGATGTTCGAACACACAACATATATACAAGTAACATGCAAACATTACAACTAATATGTTCGAACGTTACGTTATTTCCCGCACCGTACAAATGTGTGTTGTAAACGTTTGAATTTAATTATATATAATATATATTTCCAAATATAGATTGACTGGGAAAATACTATATGGAGTTA
The DNA here is from genome assembly GCA_029856935.1 of Cyclocarya paliurus. Classification (NCBI taxonomy): domain Eukaryota; kingdom Viridiplantae; phylum Streptophyta; class Magnoliopsida; order Fagales; family Juglandaceae; genus Cyclocarya; species Cyclocarya paliurus. The sequence continues at coordinate 17,931,687 of CM056951.1, forward strand.
GTATATATACTAATATAGTAATATAAACTATAGAGTAATACATATTACTACAATATAATATATTACTATATATACATACTATAGCAATTATATAGATTATTATAATATACTATATAGTTTACTATAATAACTATATAGATTACTCTAAAAAGAATATTCTTACTAAAGTTAGACCAATTCAAATGAACAATGAATTATTAGAATTCCTTAAAAAAGAAATTAATGATTTATTAACAAAATGATTAATTAGGAAAAGCAAGTCATCATGGAGTTGTGCTGTATTTTATGTTAAAAAACAGGCAGAATTAGAAAGAGGAGTTCCTCAGTTAGTTGTTAACTATAAACCATTAAATAAAGTATTACAATGGATTAGATATCCAATTCCTAATAATACTATATATATATATATAAACTATAGTAACTATATAGATTATTATAATATACCATATAGTTTACTACACTTCTTCCTATTTCTTAACTCAAACAAGTGAGTGAAAGGAGACCAAAAAGTTTATCTAACTATATAGATTACTATACTAACTACATAGATTACTATACTATATATACTATATACTAGATTACTAACTATATAGAATACTATATATTATCTAATTTAATAAAATAACTATATAGATTAATATATAAAATTTAGATTATTTTTTTTTTTTTGAGAAATAGGTGCAATTGTATTTATAGATCAACCAAGGAGGTTGTGAATACAATGAGGATAATCCTCTACATGGATAGACTCCGAAGGGAGATCTAGTGAACTTTTGGCCAGGCAGTGGGCCACTGCATTTAACTGGCGAGGAACATACAAGACGTTTCTAACTCCTACAAGTTGAAGCAGCTTCTTGATGTCGACTATGAGCAAGCCTACTGGACTCCAGCTGACCTCTTGTCCATTGATTGCTTTGACCACATTTAGAGAGTCTCCTTCGAGGATGATGGAGTTGAGGCCTAGTTCGTGGCAGAATTTGACTGCTCGGAGTGCGGCAATTGCTTCTCCCAGCAGAGGATCAGGAAATGAGGCACATGAGGATCTTAAGGTGCCCATGACACATCCATTCCAGTCCCTGATGATCACCCCTATTCCTACTCTGCAGTTGATCTTGTCGATGGCAGCATCCCAATTGATTTTGAATTGGTTGAAAGGGGGTTTGCACCACTGAGTGGGGGAGATGAGAGGCATGCGGGTCCTATCTTCTTTGGCTTTCTTTGATAGAATGTAGTCTGAGAAGGTAGAGATAGCTTGGTTTGTCACTTGTTGAGGAGAAAGGAAGTGGGATTCGAATACCCATTTGCATCTTCTATGCCATAGCAGTTTGGTGGTGATTGCCAAGATAGATTGGTCTTCCATAGAAAGAGAGGAAAGGAGATTGGCTAGGATCAAGCTGAAAGGAGCATCACTGATGTAACATTTTTGGATGCTTCTTGAGCTGCAACTCCAAACATCCTGGGTAGCTGTACACTCCCATAATGCATGGGAGGTTGTCTCGGGCTGCAGAAGGCAGATTGGGCAAAGGGGTGTGTCAACTATCTTTCTCTTGTGCAGGTTAAGCTTTGTGGGAAGAATGTCTTTGGCAGACCTCCAGAGGAACATTTTGGTTGAGTTGGGGACATCGAGTTGCCAAATGAGTTTCCATAAACCAGGAGGGTCTGAAGGGTTGGATGGTTGGCCAAGGCTGTCAGAGGAAATAGAGACTTGAAGGTGGTAAGCTGATTTAACAGAGAATTTTCCATTGGTGGTGCATCTCCAAGCTAACTGATCAGGACTGTTACAGGGGCTAATGGGAAGTTTTGAGATGGAAGAGGCCTCCATTTCATTGAAGATGAGATGGAGGAGAGGAGTGTTCCATTGGAGAGTGTTTTGGTCAATGAGTCTGGATACAGTTGCCTCGGGTTCAAGGATTTTGGGAGGTGATTGGATTTTGTATGAGGAAGGGGTGGGAATCCATCTGTCAGACCAGATTTTGACTGATCTGCCATTGCCAATTCTCCATATTAGGCCTTCAAAGAGGAGAGGTCGAGCTGCAGTGATACTCTTCCAAACAAAGGAATCATAAGGCCTTACTTTTGCACTGTGGAAATCAGAGAGGGGAAAGTATTTAGCTTGAAGGACTCGGGCAGCTAGTGAGGAGGGATGGGTGAGGAGTCTCCAACCTTGTTTGGCCAGTAATGCTATATTAAAGTTTTCAAAGTCCCTGAATCCGAGGCCCCCTTCTAGCTTGGACATTCCTATTTTTTTCCAACTGAGCCAGTGGACCTTTGTTTTCTGCTCTTTTTGACCCCACCAAAAGGATTGCATGAGTTTATTGAGGGTCCTCAAAATGCATTTAGGTAGCTTGAAAATACCCATTGAGTAAGTGGGAATGGATTGGATCACCGACTTCATGAGTATCTCTTTGCCTTTGTGTGACAGCAGGTTTGTTTTCCAGCTCCCTATCTTGGCTTGTATCTTGTCAACGATTGGGTGGAAGGCTTTGAATTTCTGTTTGCCAATGTAAGAGGGCAGGCCTAAGTACTGGTCAAAGGGGCCCGATGCTTGAATGCCTGCCATAGACACTATAGTTTGCTGAGTAAGCAGACTGGTATTTTTGCTGAAGAATATTGAAGATTTGTCAAGGTTGAGTCTTTGACCAGAAGCTAGTTCATAGGAGTTTAGAATACCCTGAAGCCTTTTCCATTCATTAGGTTGAGCCTTGCAAAATACTAGACTGTCATCTGCAAAAAAGAGGTGAGTGATAGAAAGAGACCCTCTATTGAGAGGGAACCCTGAAATAGTACCTCTTTGCTCAGCTTGCTTCAAAGCAAAACTTAGAAATTCAGAGCAAAGGATGAAAAGGTAGGGGGAAAGGGGATCTCCCTGTCTAATCCCCCTTGAAGGAGTGAAGCTGTTTTGAGGTGACCCATTAATGAGGATAGAGTAGGATACAGAGGTAACACACTGCATAATGAGCTCAACCCACCTATTGTCAAAACCCATTTTTAGCAACACTGCTTTTAAGAAGTCCCACTCTAGCCTGTCAAAGGCTTTGCTCATGTCAAGTTTGAGTGCCATGAAACCCTCTTTGTTTCTCTTCATTTTGTTTTGCATGGAGTGCAACAATTCATAGGCCACAATGGTATTATCAGAGATCAGTCGACCATGCACAAAAGCACTTTGAGTCTCGGAAATCAGATGGGGCAGTAGCTTTTTGAGTCTGTTGGCTATGGTTTTTGCAATGATTTTATAGAAAACATTGCAAAGGCTGATGGGTCTGAAATCAGCTACTGAGTTTGAGATTCTTTTCTTGAGACTCTCCCACTATGGGCCAATGGTTTTGATAAAAGAGTGCAGGGAATCCATCAGGGCCGGGGGATCCAATGGGATTCATCTCAAAAACAGCCCTCTCAATCTCTTCAGCTGAGTAACTTTCGGTTAACATAGTATTCATCTCAGTGGTAACAGAAGGTTCAAAGCTTTCTAGGAGACTAGCTATATCACTTGGGTTGGATGAAAGGAAAAGGTTCTTAAAATATTCTTGAAACTGCAGACCAATATCCTCTGCCTTAGACACTGTGTGACCTTCCTCAGTGATAATTTTGGAGATGAGGTTCCTTTGTTTTCTTTGTGTGGCACATCTGTGGAAGTAGCTAGTATTCTTGTCACCCTCTTGCAGCCATTTTTGTTTAGCCCGTTGTTTCCACTTTAAGTCCTCTTCCTCCAGAAGGCCATCGATCTCCCTTTGAAGGGATTGAACTTGGTTATTAGTCTGGCCTATATTAGCATCTTGTAATACTCTCAACTGATCTCTTTTGTGGAACATGTTGTTTTGATGGTTCCTACGAGTAATGCAGTGCCATTCCCTTAGTTGGAATCTGCACCTCTCCAGTCCTCTTCTAGTGACTTCTGATTTGGATCCATGTTGGAGAGCCCCCTGCCAAGCTTTCTTGACAATGTCATCACATTCTTTCTGGTTTTTCCATGCTGCTTCATATCTGAAAATTCTTCTGTGGGAAGTGAAGGTTGGAGGAAGGGATTGATTGGTGACAAGTAAGGGATTATGATCCGAGGTTTGTACGGGCAGGATATTGACAGAGTTGAAATTGAATAATTGTTGCCATGCACTGTTAACTAGAGCTCTGTCTAATCTTGCCTTAGTGAAGTGAGGGCCCTCTCGGTTATTGCACCAGGTATATTGAGAACCTTCATAACCAAGATCTCCCAGGTTGCAGTCAAGAATAGCCTGTCTGAAATCATTCATTTGTTTTGAAGGCCTAGAGGGACCCCCTAGTTTCTCACCATGGGACACTATCTCATTAAAATCTCCCATGCAAAGCCATGGGGAATTCTGGGGGGGTTTAAGGATTTTAAGAAGGCTCCAGCTTTCCTTTCGTTTGGCGGTTACTGGTTGACCATAGAAACCAGTGATTGTCACAGAGTTTGGGTAATCATTCCCCTTAACTTTAAGGGATATGTGACTGAGGGAGTAAGAGACTAGATCAACATTGAGGTCATGCTTCCAAAGGGCTGCTAGTCCACCACTACGCCCTATACTGTCAATTATAAAGCTGCAATCAAGACCCAGCCTGTTACGGATTTGTTCCATCTTATTTCTTTTGCATTTTGTTTCAATTAAAAGGACAAGGTTTGGGGACTTCTCTCTCACCAAAGGGTGGAGCTCCCGAACTGTCCGAGGGTTCCCAAGCCCTCGGCAGTTCCAGCAGAGGGTTTTCATGGGGATTGGCAGGGCTGTTTAACAGCCTCTGCCACTGATGAGTTCTTGAGTCTTTTGGACATTCTTGGAGATGGGATGGGGTTTGCATTTGAGTTTCTTTTTTTTCTGATCTTTGGAAGGATCTTGGGTAAATGGGATTTAGTGGGTGAGGTGCAGGGAAGTGGGACCCCTCTGGCCCTCCGTTTCCAGTTAGACAAAAGTGGATTTTTGTATTGCTTAGCTGGACTTGGATTTAGGGGAGAGACAAATTGAGAGGGACATACCAGATTGTTGACTTCGAAGGCCAACAGATTCTGCTCACTCTGAAGAAGGTCAGACTGCAAGTTGGTAGGAGCAGGTAAGTCAGCCATAGCCTCGGAGTCTTCTATGAGTTTTGAGCTTCCTTCCTCGAGCCTAGGTGAAGGGACTCGAAGTCTCTGATGTGAACAGATAGTATCCATATCCTCTGACTCCTGGAGATTAACTTTCCCGCCTTCCACGCGATGAACTGTTTGAGAAATAGTTGCTTCTTTGTGCGTGAAGCTTTTCCCGCCAAGTTCCTGCTGTGCACTCTCGGAGCTATCTTGCCGTGGTTCTGTGTCACCCTTCCCTGAGGGTCGGTGATGAACATGCGAGTACTCATGTTTAGATGGAAGGCCAGCTCTGAGCCAGGTCCCGTATTGTAGAGAATGACTAGGTTTGGAGCTGCCATCTGAAGTGTTGCCCGAGCAGGTGGAGTTGGAGTGTAGTAAAGTTCCACAATGGAAGCAAATGGATGGTAGACGTTCATATTTGAAGGGAATCCAACGCCGTGTGTTACCCATCGTAATCACTCTCCCCCTTGCCAGTGGTTTCGTGATATCTATGAGTACTTTGACACGTAAAAAGTTACCCCATGCTCTGTCTTTTTCATCAACGTCTACAACTAGGACTTGTCCTGCACTCTCTCCCAGCTTCTCTCCCAGCTTCTTGTTCATGCCCGCAAAAGGGAGGTCGTGAAGTTGAATCCAGAAAGGGACTAGTGAAAAGCCAATGTCTTTGAGAGCAACTTCCCCGAAGCATTCTTGCACACTTAATAAGTGTTTGTCAAAAGACCATGGTTGGCCCAATAAAATTCTTTTTTTCACTGCCATGTTACTACATTCGGTTAAGAACTTGTTCCTGCCAATGTCTTTGAAAGTTAAGCTACCTTCACTCTTCCATACTTTGGCCATCGTAGCTTTGAAGGCACCTTTATTGACTTCTTTCTCTGCAACAACCAGAATGGCGAGGCTCAGATTGGTGATGTGTAGTGACTGAAGGATGTCTTCCTCAGAGAAGGAAACTTCTTGTTGCTCCTCCTCGGTTAGTTTAAGTCCTTGGCAAAGGTTAGCTAGATCCTCCATTGCAAGGGGTTGCAATGGGGTGTACCTCTTTCGATCTGAGATCAAGAGAGACGGACTCTACGTTCTAAGAACCATAGAGAGAAAACCCCACCTCAAAGAGAGAGGACCTAAATTTAGATTATTATACCATATACCCATATACTATATACTATATACTATATACATTACTATACTATACTACTATATAATAGATTACTAACTATATAGATTACTATACTAACTTTATATACTATATTATCTATATAGATTACTATACTTACTAGACATACTATATACTATATTATCTAATTTAATAAAATAACTATATAGATTAATATATAAAATATAGATTATTATACCATATACCCATATACTATATACTATATACTATATACATTACTATACTATACTACTATATAATAGATTACTAACTATATAGATTACTATACTAACTTTATATACTATATTATCTATATAGATTACTATACTTACTAGACATACTATATACTAAATTACAATATATACTATATACTAGATTACTATATATACTATATACTGGATTACTAGCCAACTATATAAATTACTATACTAACTATATATACTATATTATCTATATAGATTACTATACTTACTATATATACTATATACTAGATTACTATAGTATACTATACATACCATATATTAGATTATCGAAAAAACCCTAGCACACCTCTCGCTCTCTCCATTTTCTCTCTAGAGTTGCCCCTCTCAAAAAACCCAGACTAGGGGGAGGGGGGTTCGAGCTTCGGCTCCTCCCTCCTCCCTCTTCTCTCTAGTTTTTTCTTTTATTTTTTCTAGTTTTGTGTGTCTTCCTTTCAAAGTAGGGTGAAATGTCGATCTTTTGTTCTCCAGAGCCCAACAACCACCATGCGCCCCACTACAAGATTTTCAAGGTGCTAATCCTTTAGACGGAAGAAGAATCTCGTCAAATAGAGTGGCGCATAAGCCACACACATGGTCCAAAATGTGCACATGACATTCACGCGCCACTGCAAGGGGAACTCTCCCGCCCTACGTGCGGCATTTCTAGGACCAAGACCATCGATTTCTTCAGACTCAACTGTCTGTTGTACTTCCAAGGTGGCACGACCACAGTCCTTGTGCTTGCTTTTTTATTTCCTCTAAGGTTAAAAATCTGGATCTACAGCTTTTCAAGCTGTATTTCGCTATTTTTCCATGTATCATTTACGTTTTTTGTTATTTCTTTGGTTTTAGGTTAATAATAAAAAAGAAATAATCACTTGGACATTTTTGTCCATAGAGTGAAAGTCCTCTCCGAGGGTGGGGTTTGAAATCTCTACTTTAGGTAAAGTATGGTCTCTCAGATAGTTTGTCTATAGAGAGTTCTAAAAGTTAAGACCATACCAGTCACAAAGAAATTTGTGTACTGGTGGAGCTTCAACCGTGACTAGTTGGCTTGTAATCTGGACTTTTTCCTAAATATATTAGTCACAACTGTAACTTCACTTTCATGAATGAATGCAGTCTATTTCCCATAAAAAAGATATTAGATTACCATATTTATTATATACTTTTTTTTTTAAATAAAATATGTTATATACTAAATTACTGTTCTAACTATATAGATTACTATACCAACTACATAGATTATTATACTATATAATTTACTATCGTAACTATATAGATTACTATACTATATAATCATGGAAGTGCTACTATATACATTACTATACTATATAATTAATAATCTATACTTTATAGATATAGATTACTATACTACATAACCATATAAATATACTATATACATTACTATGATATATAATTATTTTACATATACTATATAACTATAATATATAAACCACGTTCGAACATTAAATACACGTTCAAACGTGGTAGGATTTACGTTGGAACGTTATAAATAACATTTGAACATTAATTAAAAAAAAATATTGACAGGAACTTTCCCGCGTTTCTTCTATGCGATATACAGAAAACTTAATTTAAACTAATTTGCATGTCAACAAAATTAAGTTCAAATTTCGTTTTGGAACATTCAAACATGGAATAATTTTTGTTCGAAGTTTTTTAAAAAAATTGGCATGACCTTTTCCGCCTTAATTCTATGGCATGTACGGGGACCTAATTTCAACTATGTTCGCATGTCAATAGTGTTACGTTCAAATGTTAGTTTGGTACATTTGAATGTGGAATAGTTAAGTTTGAACGTTTTTTAAAAAATTGGTGGGACCTTTCCTACATTAATTCTATGGCATATGTGGGAACCTAATTTTATCTATGATCGCATGTCAACATTGTTACGTTCGAATGTGGAATAGTTAAGTTCGAACATTTTAAAAAACATTGGCAGGACCTTTCCTGTGTTAATTCTATGGCATATATGGGGATCTAATTTCATCTACATTCGCATGTCAACATTGTTACGTTTGAATGTTATTTTTGTACATTTGAAAGTGGAATAATTAAGTTTGAATGTTTTCTAAAAAATTGGCGGGATCTTTCTTGTGTTAATTCTAATGCATATATGAAGGCCTGATTTCATCTATGTTCACATATCAATAGTCAATAGTGTTACATTCCAATGTTACAGTATGTAAACAGACTTGGTGGGACACCTAGCGGGATTGGAAAATTTTACAAAACATTTAAACGTTTACTGTAAACATTCGAACGTTACGACACTTTGATGCGATGACTTTCCATTTAAAAATTTGCAACAAAAGGGCCTGTACTAAACAGAACGTCGTCGTTATGTTTAGTTTAACCTATTGGAGTGATAAAAGTCGTTGCAATAGGTTAAAGATTTTGAAAAAAAAATTATAACCCCCCAGACAAGTTTGGGGCTTGTTTAAGAAATGAAGAATGTTGTTTATTTCCCATTTCGTGCTTGTGAGTGACTGAGAGAGTATGTGTGCTTGTGAGAGAAGCTTGTGAGAGAGTGTTCTGACATATGGCAAAATGGCGTCCGAGCTTTTGATGCATACATGTCAACATCATTTCAGATGCATGTTGTAGTATTATGGGTTTCCAGCATATGACAATCTTTCAGATTGGAGTACTAAAGGAAAGTTGGGGTGTCCCACGTGTGATAAGGAAATTGCAAGTGAGTGGCTAAAATATTCGCAGAAGATGTGTTTCATGGGCCATCGATGGTATTTTTCAACAAATCATGAATGACGAAGGGAAGGCACTAAATTTGATGGGAGAGTAGAGGACAGAAATTCACCACAGGAGTTGTCTGGGGATGAGATAGTGGAACAATTAATGAAACTTGAAGCGAACAATTTTGGCAAAGGTTGGGAAAAGAATAAGAGAAAACAAGTCACAACAGAATTGAATTGGACAAAGCGGAGTATTTTTTTACTTGCATTATTGGTCATCATGTATTTTGTGAGGTAATTTGGCTGTAATGCATATATAGAAGAATATTTGTGATAATATATTCGGGACATTGATGAGCATTAACAAAAAGATGAAAGACATAATTAAGACAATAAAAGATATTGAGAGAATGAAAGGGGGTGCAAGGCAATAGTGTGGTTATGCCGCATGGTGGAAGGCAATAGGGTGATTATGCCTCATGCATGCTTTATGTTGACAAAGGATGAGAGGATGGACTTTTGCAAATGGCTGCAAAATGTGAAGTTGTCAGACGGTTATGCTTCAAATCTAGGTAGATATGTGAGCCCTGATGAATGAAAAATAAGTGGATCGAAAAGTCATGATTATTGCCGGTAGGAATTCATGGAAAGCTAACTTCTAATGTACGTGTCGCCACAACTGAACTATGCATGTTTTTCAAAGATTTTTTATCTCGGATATTAAATCGAGATGTGTTCCGGAAGATGGAAGACGACATTGCAATAATACTATGTAAATTCAAGCAGATCTTTCCACCATTATTTTTTGACGTAATGGTCCATTTATCATTGTATTTATCTCGATAGGTACTATTAGGTGAACCTGTGCCGTTTTGTTGGATGTATCCAATTGAGAAATTTTTGGGTAGACTAAAGTGCACTGTTGGGAATAAAACCCGAGCTGAGGGGTCAATAGTAGAGGCTTATATACACAATGAATGGTTGACATTTTACTCTCTATATCTTTTTGAGGTTGAGACACACTTTAATCATGAAGAGTGGAATGTTGATTTTGTTGCCCCTCACCCTCGTGAGCTATCTGTGTTTTCCTAGAATGTACGGCTCTTGGGTGCACAAACAGGGTACGACTTAATCAGTGGAAAGTTAGGAAAAGCTTGATAGTACGTGTTGAATAAGTGTCGTGAGATTGATAACTATCTCAGGTATGTTGATCCATAATTAGAATAATTCTAATTAATATATATTGCCTACTATGGTGTGGTTGTCAAGTGAAGTCATGGAATAAAGGATATTGACTACTATGGTGACATACGTGATATTATCGGACTGAAATACCTGGGCGGAAATGTGACATATGTATTTAAATGTGATTGATGGGATCTAGGCGGTGGTCAAGTATCAATACATAGGGATAGTCACTTTATGAACATAAATACTACACGTAAATGGTACGAAAATGATCCGTTCGTACTGGCTTGTCAAGCGATCCAAGTTTATTACTTGATTGATCCAATGAAAGGGGCCGATGAAGCTAGTGTAAAGATAACTGGGCGAGTTGTACAGAAGTTTGTTCCTCGAAATATTTATGATGCAAGATTGGTAATGGATCATGATTATAGTGGAGATAAATTAAGATGACACTCCGATTATAGAGGCGTACGACGAAGATGGAGAGGGTATTAATTTATTTGTTGATCTTGGTGCACTCAAACTAATCCCTTTATGTAGAGATGATGTCCCATCCATACATCTCGACCCATTCGTATTAAATAATCATTCAGTTGAAGATTTTGAAAATCAGAAGAATCAAAACAAAGAGAATAAGAAGAAGAAGAAGAGTCAGAAGAAGTCGATGTAAAAGACGAATAAGAAGATGATGATGAGGAAGGAGATTACAAAAATGTTATTGAAGGAGATTCTAAAACAAACATGAAAAATATATCTAGAGATGAAGAATAAAAGTACTAAATATTTTATTTACATAGATTAGTTTATTACATTTTTCATAATTATTTCTAAGCTAGTTCATTGAAAATAATAATGCTTTTCAAGAATGCCACCAAAACAACAACGAAGAAATGTGCCTCCTCCGCCAAGTCTTAAATTGGTTGAGGACTCTACTCTTGATCAAGTTGATACACGAGAGGCAAACAACCAGTCCACACTTACAAGTAAGTAAATTATTGTTGATAATTAATTATATTTGCATACTTGGGGAGACTAATTTTAATAATTTTAAATATATTAGTTAATGATTTGTCACGTCGTAGTTGTGGCTTAACACGTAGCCTGGCTCTAAAAAAAAGAAAGAAGGTATGGAAAAATCAAGGTCAACTTCCCCAATAACTCTACTAGGGGTGTGGATGATAGTGCGACATCGTCTTCCTCCTATACAGGAACACTAGTCCGAGCTTATGCGTCATTTTTTGTGTTGTCATGGCAAGATGTTCCTAACGAGGTTAAGAATCACATTCAGAGCATGTACTGGTGAGTTTACATACCCTAGTTTTTTTTTAGAAATGTTTTAATTTTATATTTTTTACGCAATTCACTTCTTAGGAAGAATTCGACCTAAATTTTAGCCGTAGCAAGGAAATATGAGCTGTGAAAGAATTGATAGTTACATTATTTCGGCGTCACAAGAGACGATGCCATGACCACTTCAAGAAATTTGAGAAGTTGGAAGAGGCTGCTAGTCCCCTTTTCAAAAAATGAAGTTAAATTATTGGAGGAAGTGTTGTGATCTTTTCGCAAGCCCAGATTATTAGGTATTATAGATTTTTTTTCCTATAACTTATTTAAATCTATATTGGTTTCATAGGTTATATTTAACATTGGTATTTTTTTTGCAGCACTTAAGTTCTATCAATGCACAGAATAGAACATCTTCGACAATCCACCATCGCGTCGGTTCAAGGTCATTCCAACGCCTTGCCGATAAAATGGTAATCACTTATTAAAATTCAATCATTTTTATCATATGCGTTATTTAAGTACTAACATGATTTTTTAAAATTACTACTGTAGCTTTGTTAGAAATGCGATGATCCTGAAAATTTCTCCATCATTCATGCCTATGCTGCTACTCACACTGATACACACAACGAATAAATTGATTCTGTCGCCAAAGATAATTATGTAAGTGATATCATTTTTTGTGAATAAATTATATTAACACGTGAATGGATATTATATTTTCTTATTATTTCTTTTAATATGTTACTTATTGTATATTTTCTTTCTAATTGTAGGAAAAAATGATTAAAATGCAGTCAACTTTTGAGAAATCTTCTCCTAGTCTCATGGACATATTTACGCAGGTCATTGGGACCAAGTCTGATTTGGTAATAGGTTTGGGATGTTCTTTCAAGCATGTCTATTCATTTTCCATGACCTCGACTTCAAAAGTTAATAATCTTTCCAAAGATTTGGATGCCGCACGCCAAGAAATTGAGTAGATGAAGTCGAGACAGCTGGAGTTGGAGACTCTCTTATCGCGACTATCCAATTTAGAGACGCGTTTGCAAGAGCAACAAAGAGACCAAGAGAAAAGAATATGCATTGAAGTTTAAGAACAAGTATAGAGGGAGATGCTAGTCCAAATGAAACGTGTTATGTCACTACAGCAGGATCGCGGTGGGTGAGGAAAGAAGAAGAACTAAACCTTACCATTGTTCAAAACTTTTGTCGTTTAATTTTGCAACTCTCTAAAACATTTTTATGAGATGATACTATTTGTGGTGTAATATGATACAATTTGTATGCTTTTTAATTTTATGAAATTATTAGTTCTGATCAGTACATTTGAATGTAAACAAAGAATGCTCAAACATGGCTTTACATTCAAATTAACGTTTAAACATAATTTTACAGACTTGCGATATATTTGTTCAAACATAAGTTATTACGTTCTAACTTATATACTCCACAAACGTTCAAACTTATTCTGTTATGATCGAACGAATATTTTTTAATGTTCAAATAATTGAAAAAGATATATTTAAACGTATTTATTAACCATATGATCTTTTAATCTTTGATGTTCGAACAATTGCCCAATAACGTGTGAATGCAAAATTCAAACGTCACATCACAAACGTTCAACCATGTATACATTCTAACGTAAAAATCAAACGTTCGAATGAAAAATATCAAACGTTAGATATTTATCATTCGAATGCTAATCGGTTGGGTAAACGTTTGAACATTATTTGATACGTTTGAACATACTTTCTGTGATAAAATTTGACTGTCACAAAAACTATTCGCGTTCAAACGTTGCATCTCACGACAAACTTCCAACCGTCTCAAAAGAACTTTTAGTGATGGTCGTATCATAAATTGTCACAAAATACTTTCTATGACACCTTTTTGGTGACGGTTGTGGGACGGTCTCAAACCGTCATCAAAAAACTTATGTGATGGTTTTCTTATTTTTTATAATAGTTTCATCCATCACAATAAATGAAATATGTTGTAGTGGCAACAGATACAAAAAGTGAGTCTCACACTACGTATTGATTACTATACACGTAAATCTAGCTCTCTTGCATTATATTACATGCTCATTTATGCCGATCGATCGCTCTCCCATTATTGTAGCCCTATTTCATAGAATTTTGATAAAAACTCTTGTGATCCAAATTAATCCTGTAATGGTTAGTAACTTATTATATACGATTAGTTATTATTCTCTCTGATTATGCTTAATTAGACATTGCCCATATTGCATCTATCTAAGATCGAGTACTGTGAACCAATAGCAACATCGATTCCGCGGGATCAACATGGGCACCCGTCCTTGCGAAGTGCACCTAATAGCTAGCCTTACATTAACGGTACAATTTGACTCAAAGAACTCTTTAATTAACACCCATTAAGGAGTAAGAATATCACTTAAAAAAACTCTAAACTATATATTTAAACATATAGTTTTATCTTAATTGATGATGATTAGTTATAATATTTGTTTATCACGTTTGTCCCGTAGGGTACTGGATTGTATGGAAAGTGATTAATACTACATATTCCTGTCTAATTATAGGTATCTACATATAATTGTTTAATAGCAACATGATCAATGCACCAAAATAATTAAATCTCCATTCGGTACCCAAAAACTGCATGCTCAGCATATTATATAGACATGGGGCTGGCCGGGCCGGACAGCATAATTGCTTGGAGAGGTGAGAGGAAGGGATCATATCAGATATGTGGGAGGAGGCAGGCCGGAGGGAGGGGGACGTGAAATAAGTGCATGCAGTGTCCACTAAAGGAGAGTTTATGAGAGTACAAGGCCCACTAATGTTCTATTCAATCATCAAATTATGCACGGCGATATATATATATATATATATATATATATATATGTATGTATGTACATATATTAATCATTCATGCTAGCTATATGTTGTTGGATCTTTGTTGCCACGGGATTTCACACTTCAATTTCTGTTTCTCGTGGTACTTTGGAAGTTCAATTGCTAGCTCTTTGATTTGATACATACAAAAACATTTTTTTACAATTCTATGTTTTAAATGAAATGTATTTTTTAAATAGTTTATAAAAAATAACATCATTTTATAAAAACACATTCATTTTAAAATATAATTATATAAAAGATTATAAAAAAAATGTATATTATTACTCTTTATATATATATTATATATGACAATATTCTTTCTTCTTTTTTCTCGTTAATAAACCCACACCAATTAAGACTCGTTTGGATAGTGAGATAAGATAGTTTTAGATGAATTGAATAAAATATTGTTAGAATATTATTTTTTAATATTATATATTATTGTTTTGGGCCGGATTTGAAAAAGTTGAATTATTTATTATAATTTGTATGCAAAATTGAGAAAGTTATAATGATGAGATGAGATGAGTTGAGAGTATTTCTAGGTGTGAAAAAAAAAACCGATGAACTGGTAAATCGGACCAAACCAAACCAAACAGGTGAGTTCGGTCCCGTTCTAAATCGATTCGGTCCAGTACTAGTTCCGTTTTTTTCAAAACCGGTCGAAATTGGTAGGGTTCTAGTTTTCCTTTTTCTAGCTAACACCAGATCAAACCGGTTCATATAAATATATGTATATTTTAATTTTTTAGGTTATATAAAATGTTTTTTATATAATTTTTATATCTAATATATATAATTATATAAAAAATAATCTTGTATTATATACTAAATTACTAATTAAAATAGCATTAAATTTTAAAATCCTATATAAATAATTATATATTATCATTATAGTCTATAGTATTAGTAGTTATAGTAATACAATATCACTATAGATTATAATATACTATAATATATCATTATATTATATATTATAATATATCACTATAGTCTATAATACAATTATAATATATATTATAATATATATATATAGCATATTATATATACTATATCTATAATATACTAGAAAAATTGGACCAAACCGAACTAAAACCGGTAAAATTGGAAGTATCGATTTAAAGGTATAACCGGTGCGGTATCGGTTTTTCAAATCTCCGAATCGGTGTATACCGGTTTGGTTTTTAAATATATCTAAAATCAGACCAAATCGGACCAATTATATCCTTAAGTATTTCTGTATCCAAACGGGCCTTTAGACTTTGAAAATAAATTAAACTTATTAGTTTCTTTTTTACCCTAAATATTATTATGCAGACAAAAATGTATGGAGGTATGTCTTGGCTTCCTTCTTAAAAAATTATTAAAAAATGTGAGTTCTTTTTTTAGAATTCCTTAACTTGCAAGTGATTCACATGTGCTATCAGTCCACGAAGAATTTCTTCTAGTCATATTTATTTTCCCCGACCTAGGAAGGTGCCAACGAAGCAGCTGGAGTCCTTTGGTTGACTGTTTGTATGAGGTGTCGTGTTCTTCTTTGCTTTTTATTAGGAAAGGACTTCTTTTGATTGATTGAAGGAAAGTGAAGCACCACCATCCATTCATTCATTGAAGGGTGAGAACTGAGAAGACTGCAATATCCTATTGTGTGTTTTATATCCAGAGGGCATCTATTTTAATCCCACTTCAGAAAAATAGTTAAAGTATTTTGTTGACACAAAATTTGTTTAATTTCTTTGGGTGTTAATGAAGTTTGAATGGATTAAGATTTTTGAGATTGAGTGATTTTATCCACTACAAGAAAACTATTTATTTATAGCCAGTTAATTCTAACGAAATGACTATTTACAGTTGAAATGAGTCTGTTTTTATCATAAATAGTCTTTTCATCACAAACATATGGTCACAAAAGCCTATTTTTCTTGTCATTATATCTTATTATATCTTTCAGCAGGTGATTTTTATTGTATTGTCTCTTTTAAGCTAAATCGCTTACATTTTATGTCTTGTGTAATTAATTGCTTTTTTTTTTTTCTTTCTTGAGATCTCAAGAAAGATCTTTAAATATCTATTTGGGGATGAGAACTTTTCAATTGGGGACTTTTTCTCTACAGTTACACCAAAATTTGAAATAGAAAGTTTAATCGCAATGACATTAATTAATGGCAGACCAAGATCCATGCATGTTATGTTGCAACAAGATTTGGGGAAGATTTTGGATGGCAATGCACCATCAACATCGAAAAATAAAGATGTAGGAGAACTTAAGAGAATGCATATAATGATTTTGTTGTCCCATTTAGATGGAGTTTCGAATGTTCTTGTGTTCAAATCCAAGCAATCTTTTGGGCTTGATTTTTTTACACTTTGCGCGCATCAATCGTAACGGTTTTGGAGGAGGCATATTGAGGATCAAATTCATATTTTTAAGACTCAATGGAATCGAAGGCAAGAGGGAGATCATTGAGATGTGACCTAGCTTCATTCTCAAAGAACAAAAAAAAAAAAAAAACAAGATTTTTGGAATTTTTCTACTTGATGAAAAGATTTTTGGAATTCATAATTTGCCATTAGTGTATTTAAAAACACTTTCCATAAAAGAATTCCCTAGTCATATTTGTGTGAGATGGCTTGCTCTTCTTGTTTCATTGGGAAATGACTTTAAGATATATCTTATATTGGTACACTTGAGGATGTTTGGATACTGGACTGTTTCATGAATAGTACTTTAAAAGTGTTTGTAAATAATTGTAAATTCTTTTTCAGATGATGTTTGAAGTATCTTTTCAATGATATAATAAATTATTAAGAAAAAAAAATAAAAGAGAAAAGAGAAAATCGCAGTAGCCACCTGTGGTGGCTGTGTCATCTACTCGCCTATTTTAGGTCCAAGCCCGATCTGAAAACAAGCCCAGCCCGCCTGTTAAAAAAAGGTTCAAAACACACAGTTTCATCAAAGGAAAATACTTTAGTCATGTATAGATTATATAAAAATAAATTCATAAACTGATGTGGCATGTCAAATCATATAGTTACTTTTATTGTAAAGTAATCTAACGGCTCCCATGAAACCAAGTCAGTTTGTGAATTTATTTTTATATAATTTCTTTATGTCTGTAACAGTTCTCTTCATCAAATCCCTTGTTTCACACTCTCTTTTCTTCTGAATCTTTCCCCCAGCCCCCGGCCCCCCAACGTCTCTCTCAAGCTCTCTCTTCTGTCTCTCTTTCATCCTCTATGTTTTACGTAGGAAAAATAATATTTATAGTCGAGGAGTACGCAAACGTCAAACAATCTCTTTGAAAAAGTGAGTAAATACGAGATTCACATGAAAAAAAAATAATTTTTTAATAGTGTATCCTACTCTTTTTTAAAACAATTACACGGCGCTTGCTCACTCTACTATTTTATGTAGCATTGCTCTTTTCATAGTGCCCATGTTGCTCCTTTTCATCCTCGTTGGTATCTTAACATTGAAATGTGAAATCTTGTTACGAGTGGTATAGACATAAGCAATTTTTATAGAGTGATGCTAGTGTGTCGTCCAGTTTTGACCGCTGGGTGTGCCCACTAGTACAAATTTCACATTTTATTTTTGTTTTATTTTATATTTCATATTTTTTAAACATATTTAATTATTTTTAAAAAATAAAAAAATGCATCAATACACTAAAAGTCACTTTTTTAACTATTAAGCAAATAAATAAATAAATACATAAGGGGTCAAAATCAGGAGGTAAACTCATAGGGCATACTAGTATTTTTTATTTTTATATTCTATTTCTCTATTACATAAAACATAAATATGAAGTCTGAAATTTTAATCTAATTATATGATAATATATGTTCAGAATACTATTTTTTTATTGCTTTGTATTTAAAAATCCTGAAGCATATGATTCTATTTTGCTCTGGTTACTGGCACTACCATGGGTATAAAATGTGGCCTTTGTTCTGAGTGCACTCATTTTGAAGACAAAAGTTTCTGTTTAGCTTAGCTAACCGTAGATATGCACAACCCTGCCATTGGAATAAACATTACCTCTATTTCAATTTTTGATGTTATTTAAGTTATGTTTATGATAAAGGTCTTTTGTCTATATTATTATTGTAATTAAAGGCTTTTGAAATACCCTTTATTATTTTTAGGTTGTTTTGTTTTGTATTCTATAACTGAATCATGTTTACACATTAGTATAAGTTATTTACTTACTGAGTTGTTGATAACATACCCGCTTGTCTCCATTATTTCTCAATGATTTTGACGATTGTGACAGCTAGAATAGATGGCTTGTGACAAGTGTAAAGAGAAAAGTGAGATAAATGCCAGGTAGATGAGATAAGATGAGAATTTTTAAAAGTTTTATGAATAGTGTTAAGATAAAAGTTTAAAATATTATTTTTTAATATTATTATTGTTTTGAAATTTGTAAAAATTAAATTGTTTATTATATTTTGTATGGAGATTTGAAAAATGTGTAATGATGAGATGAGATGAGATTTCTCATCTTTACCCCCAAACATAACCTAAGTGGATTAGTTGAGTTAAGAGAAATTTTGTTAGTGTTTAGTTTATTTTGTTTGGAAGGATTTTTGCCACATACGGTTATTTAGTATTTTTGTTCAAAATTTACTTAAGAGTTGTAGATTTGAGTAGGGCTACTCTGCCGCCCAGAGTAGCCCGCTCTACTTGACCGCTTGTGGTTTTTCATTTTTTTATTTTTTTTTCATTTTTCTATACATATTTTTTTAATGGATTTAAATATTTTTAAAAAATAAAAAAAATGTCAATATACTTAAAATCACTTTGTTAATCACTAAGTAAAAAAAAAAAAAAAAATTCACCAAGCAATACATTTGGGCGGTATGTTTGGGGCGGCATAGTAACATTTTTCTGTTGATTTTTGTTAAAAGGGTTCACCTCCGGAATACTGTGTGACAGGCTGCCGCTATTCACCATATTGGTTCAATTTGGGCCACCCTTGGTGTAGGAGTGGCCCAGATTAAGTTGCCCATGGCAGGCTAGAGACTTTGACCGTCGTTGAACAGCTCAGATCAAGTTATCTACTGCGGCCGAAACAACTTTATCTAGGCCGCTTGTGGCAGCAACCACCGAGGTGTGGCCCAAAAGTTTTTAAATTTTTTTTTAATAACTATTATTTGACTAATGATTTTGGTATTTTTAAAAATTAGGCTTGTAACACATGTTTATAGTCATCTTTTACATAAAAAACTATCTTTGACTTTGAGCGGTTTGTGCTTGTCAAACATTTCCTTAATCTGGCCCAAATGTAATTTATTATTAAATTAATATAATGTTATTAAATAAAAACAACTATTTATGAATGGTTTTATTCCTTGGTGCTATTTATATTATAAAATGAGTTTGACAAGGTCCCTATCGCATGATGATTGAAAAGCCTTTGTAATTCATCTAAGAGGGCTAATAATAATGAATTTGGATAAAAATACGTGGTATAAAGATGTATTTTTATCCAAAGTATTAGTAAGAAATGATAACATGCATCAGGTTTACTGAAAAGATCGAAAGGTTTGTGGCAGGATTATCTTACCGTGTTGATAAAAGGTTAAAGCATCACTTATGGTGATGAAGAAACAAATGAAAAGCTATATATTACAGTTATTTATAAACTCAGATTTAGAAGAAGATGAAGGCAATATGATAAATGAAAGCAGTGTCAGTTCGTAATTTTGTCAAAAATGATAATGTATTTGTACAAAATCAACAAATATTCCTACAAGACAAGACTACAAGATTATAGAAGAAGATATCGACTCCTAAAACTCAAAGACACATGATTTCAGCGTGAATCTAGCAAAATCAAAAATAAAAAGAAGCCAACTACCCAAAATTAAGATAGTTTTTATAGCTGGGTTCCCGGGGTCCTTTCTTTCTCTAATGGTTAAGGTATATGTCTTTTGCTTAGACATTTGTTTGAAGAGGTGATTGTTCAATTTGGCGGAAGATCTATCTCTCTTGTGAAGGCCTCAAACTCACGGAAGAACAGGGAGTGGAGATCTCTCTACCGGAAGAAGTTGTTAAAGAATCCATCACCAGAGGAAAGCAATGTCTTATACTAGCATTCATAATTGTGGAAAAAGGTTTGAACAAAGAAGCCTTCTGGTTCCTCTATGTCATAGATATGGAGTCCAGAAGGATGGTTAACATTCAAAGAAGTAGGGAAGAATCAATTCTTATCGGAGTTTCAAAAGGAGGCTGACAAAGAAAGAGTATTACTTGAAAGACCATTAACCTTTGATAGATTTCTAGTATGTATCCAGGAGTTTGAAGATAGTACTCCTAAAGAAATTCTTTTTTATTAATGTACCTTTTTGGGTCCAATTTCACAATATGCCATTGGTAATGACAAAATAAGTTGGAGAAAGGATAGGCTCTGGCATTGGTGAAGTAGTATCCGTGGATGTTGACAGGGAAGGCACTGGTTGGGGGTAGATTCTTAAGGACATGGTTACTATTGACCTTACAAAACCACCGACACGAGGGAGGCTATTAAACATAAGAGGGAAGCAATTATGGACTGATTTGGAGTACGAAATGTTGCTAATTTTCTGTTTTCAGTGTGGTGTCATTAAGCATAAGGAGAGGGTGTGTGTAATAAAAAACTAAAGAAACCAACCAATTGAGGCAGGTTGATCACTGTATGGCCAGTGGCTGCTAGCATCTTCAGTCAATCTGAGTGTGCATGGAGGCATAAAATATGGAGGTAGACCGGAAAATACCCAAATAAAGACTCGCAGGCAAGGTAGCTTCGATGAGGGAGAAAGTAGCAAAACCACAAATGAAAAGAATGATCAATCACCACATTTTGAGGCACAGTCAAAGGCAACTCTGATGGATGCAGTATATGTAGATTCTGTAGATCACCTCGAGAAGACTCAGCCAGCTCGTAATTTTGGTAAAATAGGGGATTCTTTTCGTATCCTACTACTATCAATTCTCCAAATGGAAGTGGTCCTGATATGGAAAGTCAACCCAATTTAGCTACAAGAGAGAATGTGCAGACAAAAGTCTCGGAGGAAAAGGAGGCCCTGGCAGCATGGTTCTAGGAGTGATTGAAGACAAGATCTCTACAAAGAGCTTTGCTATTTATCATCCCTACACACCACACACTACATTTATTTTTATTTATTTTGTTTTATTCTTCCTAAATTAATTTAATTTTTCTACTCATCATCCATACACTATACATTTGGTAAGAGAAAAAAAAATTATGTGTGATGTATGGTGTGAGGATGATGAGTAGAATTTTTCTTCTTTTAATGAAACTAAACATGAAAGAACACACCAATTCTCTAAATCTTTAGTATTCTCAAATATTTTATTCTCAAACATCACTCAAACACAAAACACTTCTAATTTCAAATATTCAACTTTTCTTATTTAATTATTATCTAATTATTATAAGTTTCCCAAACTCCTGAATAAAACACAAAAATAATACAACTTTTTCAAATATAAAACAAAAATTATACTAAAAAATTATATTCAAATAGTATAACTATAATATTTTTATTAAATTTATTTCTCTCATTTTTCAAAACTCAATAAAATACTTTAATTCAAACTATTTCACTACTATTCACATATATATCGAGATATTCTAAATGTCCAAATTGAGGTGTATAAGGGATTTTCCCCCCTACCCGAGGCCTAGGAGGTCCAGTCAAGCCTGACCCAAGATGAAAGGTTAAAGACCCAGCCTGCTAAGAGAATCCCATGTACACGACCTGTGGAGGGAGACGGTGCAACAGAAGATGAAACTTGTCGAGACTCGTTGATTTGAAGTTCCTTGGATAATGTCCAATCATCAAATGCTCGCCCACTTAGTAGGCGGAAGATGCAGATGATCATTGATCTGCTAACAGGGAAAGCATGGACGGACCAAAGGAAGAGCAGATTAAGAGGAGAAGGTTGGAGAACTACGCCGCATTTAATGGCTCTGCCGCCCGGACAGCATGCCACATTAATGGAACCATGGCAAGACCACGCCACATTTAAAAATTCTAACAAAATGAACTAGAGGTACTACCCTCCCCCTACGGGGCAAGTCCACCCCTTCCTCACCCCCCCAACCCTGCATGGGTTGGGGGTGGGGAATTTTTTCCCGTACCCCGACTCGGTCCATGCGGGGGTGGGGTACCCCGTCCACTACCTCCATCAGTCCGCCTCCCGCCCCCTAATTGGGCCTTTGGCCTAGTTCAGTAATCTGGGCCTAAAATGGTCCATAAACAAATTCAAACATGTTTCTGGGCTATTTTGAGCCTAGAATTTAACTAAAGAAATAAATCTATTTAAAAAATGCAATGAAAAAATAAATTATATAGATAAAACTATTAACTATATACTATGTTTCAACTAATACTATTAAGTATTAACTAATAATCATCACTAAGGCACTAAGTTATTACAATTATACAAATTAAGAGAACTAATAACCTATTACAATATTACAAACTCATCTAAAAATAGTAAATATTACAAATGATACTATTAACTATTGTAGCAATATTACAATTAATTGTAAATTAACAAAATCATAACATTTCAATTTGATCAATTTGGGGTGGCGCCATGGCGGTGAGTTCATTGAGTGGTGACTGGTGAGTTGTGTCGATTGCTGATGCTGTGAGACTAAAAATTAAGATCGTAAAAGTTAATGAGTTATAAAATTTACAATATTAATAAGTTAAAAATAAAACAAATTAGAATTATAAAGTTATAAACATAAAACAAAAATTTAAAATGCAAAATATTAAAAATACTAACCAAGATGAGATTGGGTCATTGGGATGAAGATGAGCATAGATCGTTGGGTCCTTAGGATTAGGATTCGATTTCAGCATATGTATATTCAATATTGAGAATATAAAAGCTAAAAAACATACAAGCAAAATAATTAGATACTCAAATATTATATAAAATTATAAATGCAAAAAACAATTAAGGGACAAATTGTGCAAATCATGACAATGGTGAATCCAATACACACAAAACCATACTACATCGGATGTAGCTGTAGATGTCATCTCATGTATCACTACAACAATTCAATTTGAAATTAATAACGATTAAATGAAAAGAAATAAATTAAAATAAGAAATTAGAAAATGAAATTCAAATCCCACGATTCGTCGATTAACAAATCCAGGCTGATCACCAGATCCAGACTCAAGAACATCTGGAATATGAATTGGAGTTCCCGTGATCCAATTCTGCATGCAAATCAAAGCTTCCACAGTCGTAAGAAATAAAGAACTCTGGAATGAATCCAATACGCGCCCTCTAGTGCTAAACACCGACTCTGAAGCTACAATGCTAATAGGGATGGCTAAAATACTGTAGGCTATCTCTCCAAGGATGAGATAATTCACGACATTCATCTTCCACCAATTTAATATATCGAAATCTCATGAAAATGGTTGAAGGTCCGCTGCCAAGTATCTGTCTATCTCTGACTGAGCTTCTGCAGAACTCTGGACGAAGGGAGTCTACTCCAACCTCTCACCCCAGTCCAATCTAAGTTTTTTCCCAACCTTGACTTCTGGAACTAGTGGGGGGTAGGGGTAGGTGCCACAATATTTCCACCCCGCAAGATAATAAACTCATCAAATAATCTACCAAAGGTTTCCCGAACCCTTGTTGCAATAAGTTCCGCCCATGCTTGCCCTTACGCAATTCTCAATCCAAATACTATGCCATCCACCTTAAACTGAGAGTCAAAGACCACAGCTGCATATAACAAGATATTAGCCTTAGTGAAATCTCCCCAATACTTGTCGTACTTCATCCTTATAATCAATGCCATCTCCCGCAGCCTAATGTGATCACCCGCGACCATCTCATCTAATTTTTTTTTTACCCTATATATTGCTGATAAAATTGATGGGATGTAGGATACAAAGTTTTAGATAGCGTCGTGGTGATCTTATAGAAAAGTCTCAAAAAATCTACAAAAATATATACAACTTCTCAATAATCATCTACGAGTTTTCCTAATCCCCCGTGATCATCAAAATATTTTACATATTGGATGTCTTTGTTACCCAATAATGCAAATGCCAACTTATATTTTTAGGCCACCTCCAACATAAAAAATGTTGAGTTCCATTGTGTAGGCATATCAGTACAAAGACCATTCTTGGATGTTAAGCCTGTAGACCTCACAGCAACTTTAAATTCTCCAATCTCAAAGGAGAATATCTCACCCATCTCTCAGCAATCCTAACTCGAGCAATCGAGTCATAAAGATCCCTCAAACTATCAATGACAATAAGATTAAGAATATGTGCCACACATCTCACATGTAGACACTCACCACCCATGATTGTCTTATTTGTCTTTTTAAGATAGGTCTTTAGATGTCCTAATGCGACATCGTTAGATAATGTATTATCAACTATGACTGTAACAACTCGTGTCAGCTCTCACTCCTTTACTGCGGCCTCCAAAGCCCTCCCAATTGTCTCACCCTTATTATCGGTGATTTGACAAAATTTTATAATTTTCTTATGCAATGTCCAATCACAATCAACAAAATGTACATTCAAAGATATATAATTATAATTTTGGATTGATGTCCAAGTATCAGTGGTGAGGCAAACAAATTGACCCTTCAACTTCTCTTTTTCAGACCAATAATTTTTTTACATACTTTGCCATCGTGTGAAGAGAAAGAATATTGAACTTTGGTTCCAAGTAGTGAGAATACACTTGGAATCTTTTCCCATCAACAACTTGAAAATGTAGGTCGTCCATGATGACCATACGAGTTAAGTGTCGTCTACACTCATTGGGATCATACTTAGTATACCTCATCAAAGTTGTACCCCCACTACTCCTATCCGCCATTTTTTAAAATCCAATTTGTAGCCTAGATTGGTTATTCTCTTGTAATGATCTTAATATTGAACTTTTTTTGCATTGTTCTTCTAAGTGCACCTTTAATTGTGAGGTACCATATTTCCTATAATGGCATCCATAAATTTTTCCACAATGGTTACACTTGGCTTAGAGGTTATTGAAGTCACCACCCTCTAATTTGGTAAAATGAGACCAAACTATGCAAGCAGGTTTATTGTTGGGCTTGGGGGCGGGGCAAGGTGTCGTAGGGGTAGGTGTTGGGTCTGGAGTAGGAGTAGAAGTAGGAGTAGGGGTAGGTGTACTCTAGGCCTAGAAAGGGGAGTTCGCACTAGAATCTGTCAGATTATCCATAAACTCAACCAAACAAGAAATTTGAAATTATAGAAAACATAGCAATATGCCAAACAATTAACATCCAAACATTAATTATGTTAATGAAAGTACTTCAAGTCCATTCCAACCAAAACTTCTGCACACGTTTCCCCATCTATTGACACAACCAACCACTTCATCATTCTCTTTCTAGTTATTAAATGCAAAATGTTTGCAAAATGTTTTAGACACGAGCTATACAGTGCAACTAATGTTAAAAAAATATAAGTACTACTTAGAAAACTTCTACTAATTCTCTTATTTATAATTTGTTACATAAATATTACCATCAAGATGAAATTCATTCCAATTATAAAAAAATTAAAATATAAATATTTTTGTTGGAATTAAAATAAGTATTTATTTTATGACATGCCCCATCAGACAGCTTGAACGTGACCAAGTCAGGAATGGGTAACCACTAAGCAGTAGGCCAAGCCGCTAGGGCAAAGAGAGATTATTCGTACATACAATACAAATGCTTTCTCGGAGTCATTTCTTTAGCTTTCTTTAAGAGGAAAATAGGGCAGAAATGTCTAACCAGCAAAACCCTAAATTAATTTAGGGTTTTGGATTGGAACCCTAAAGATTGAAACTCCTAAATTAATTTAAGGTTTCGAAAAAATACAGACCCAAAAAAAATAGAAATCACGAAGACAAATTCACACACAGTCACACATCAATTCATCAATCATCAACGATTCAAACCACATGCACAATCAAGTCTCCACAACACCCAATTCACAAAATCACATCATCCATCCCTGATTAAACCCCATCCTTCCTCTAATCTCCATTCTATAAATCACAAAAAATAAAACTTTAACCAAGATTCTTACTTTTGATGACGAAAATGAAAATGGAAGGCTACGACGACGATCGCAGCGGCTGCATAATTTTCTAGTTCTTCGATGACGATGGACTATGGAGAATCGTAGATGTAGATTGTAGGGAGGGAGCGAGACTCACAAAGAGAGAGAGAGAGAGAGAGAGAGAGATTCATAGTAGGTGGACTGAGCTTGTGGGTATTTGGGGGTGGGGTCACCCCTATCCCACCCCCGCCTTGGGTGCCAGATGCGGGTGGGGCCACCCGCCCCCCGCATCTAGCGAACGGGGTAATCCGCCCCGCCACACAGGGGCAAGGCAAAAGCGGGGCAAGGAGCTGATGCCCACCGCTAAAATGAATAGTATGATGACTCCAAATCTCATAGCAACAAACTTGATCTGCTCATCGAACTTCTAGTATAAATAGTTGATTTCAAGTACGAGAATACTCTCTCTAGTTTTTGAGCTTCCTTACTTATTTACTACACTCCAAAATCATTTACTGATTTTGGCATAAGAGGTTTCGTTGTAAAGACCTGAGTTGTTGGAACTTGACTCAAGGGTGTGCGAAACACGATATCAACAAGAGGTTTAATTAATTATAGAATTTAAGATTATGGGAAGGTGGTGCAAGGTATAAACTATAAAATAGCTCTTAGAGTACTAGCATATGTGTAGGCAAATGTAGATGCAAATCAAGATTTTGCTAACAATCCCACTAAATTTTCTATATTGGAAGAGACAAATGCATTTTTTTTTCCTTACAAGCTACAGTTAATCTACATATTTAGAGGTTACTATTCCCCATCTATTAAATATTTTATGAATTATTTATCTCTTCTCCAAAATATTATTAGGTTGAAAAAAAAGGATAGTTGACAAATAATAATTTAATTATAAATTAAATTATTAATGAGCATTAGTGAGATGGCTATAGTTAAAATTTGGCCAAAATTTAACTAAGTTGCATAAATTCTATCTACATCAACCTCAATAAATCTACAGTATTTTTAACCAAGAAAGTCACTGGCCAAATTTGGCCAACCCAAGTTTCTGGCCAAATTGAATTTTAGACATAAAATAAACCTTTTCGATAAATCTTCATCGCGCGGCAAACAAAAACTACAGAAAAATCCATACCATTTCAAAAAAAGTCGACTTCTTTCATACAAGTGTTCCCACTGTAGGATGTAAAAATCCACATCATTCTAAAAAAATTCAAAAACAAGTGTTTCCACTATAAGGTGTAAAAAATTACAGATGAATATAATAAGAATCGAGCAAGGTAAATATATTCCAGATGAAAATGGAGAGTTTGTTATTTTAATAGAATAACAATTACAATTAAAATAAAAATAAATGAAATATCAAAATCAATATTTTAATAGAATAATAATAGATTTAAAGAGTTGTTATTTGATATTGTTGAAAAATGACTAACTAAATTTATAGAAGTGAATTTCCTAATTAAAGTTTTGCCAAACTTTCTACTAGTACTCTTAAAGCACTAGTAGTGGATTCAACTTAGCTAAAAATTGGCCAAAGTTTAGTTAGGTTGCAACAAAATTGACTACAACGGACTCAACATAACTATAATAATTTTAGCCAAAGGTATTTTCATTGACCAAATCTGGCCAACCCAAGTTGCTAGTCAAATCTTATTTTGGGAATAAAAAATAACTCTTCCCGCGCAAAAAGAAAATACGAAAAAATATCATTTAAGGCAAATCCAAAAGCACAAACTCCTTCATTTCTCAAAAGCACGAACTCTTTCATTTTGGCCAATCCAAGAACTGCAGCTGAATGTCTCTATGGTAAGCCACACCGTCGATGTCTCCCACCATCGCAGTCGAACGCCTTCTGATTTGGAGTTTTTTTAGGAGGTTTATATATATATATATATATATATATTTTGTTCATTCCATTTGATTGCCGCAAATCAATGAAATATTTAGGAGATTTTTTGTTTTCGGTGTTTCTCTGTGATTGTCTTAAATCCTGTAGGTAGGTGTTTCTTTGTTTTGGGATCCATGGGGAAGGTTTGCCATGGCCAAAGGTGACTCATGGTTTGAGTTGTTTATTTCTTTGAAGCTGGCATGAAATTTGATATCGGTCTCAGTTGTTTTAATATTATATGATTTAGATGAATTGGTGTAACTGCAACCCAAACCCCCCGCCCCTCCTCCCATTGTGAATACTCTGCAGACTGTACTCGTACTTTTAGGGTGCTTATGGTGTGGCTATTTAGCATTAAGCTGTAAAATTGAGCCTTATCAATGGGGCTCTTATCATGTATCATTTATGTTGTTCACTCTCTTATGTAATGTGATTTAGTAACCCAAAAACAGGTTTTGTGATTAGCAATCGAGATAGTGTTGGGTATTACTCCTCTAAGAGACATAATTTTCTTCCCAATTTATTATTAGCCATTATTTTTTTGATGCTCTACCTGTCCTAAAAGAAATTTCCATTTGCCTCAAGTTTTGAAGTCTCTTATTTTGCATAAGCTTTTGGTTGTATACATGAATAAGAAAGATGATGGCCCAGGAGAATTCGATTTATTTATTACATACTCATACATGTGGTTTTTGGTTTATGGATTTTGATTCTTTACCTTGCTGGTTGTTGATGTTTACCCTTTAAGTTCATTAAAAGTATGGCTCTAAGGTTCAATAGAGTTTATGGTCAAAAAGTTTGTAACTGCATTATCATTCTGCTTACTTGGAGCACTGATTTTATTGTTCTAGATCGTGTGGCATGGTTTAGTATGTTCACAAGTAATGCATTTTAAATCATGTTGGGGGTAGTTCCTTGCTTGGAGTTAACAAACAGGTTAGATTGTAGTGTGTATATGTCTTGTTTTAGTTTAAGACCAACCAGTTTGCATTTACTATTGTTTTGTCTATTGGGGTGGCAACACCATTTCTGATGTTTTCTTTGTTTCTAATTAATTTACTTTAGGTTTTTCATTATGTATACCCTTAGAAATTGATGAAATACCTCATGATCTAAATGTGAAATGCGTTGATTGTTTTCTCGGTAGTTTCATATTTTTAATTAGCATTCTTGTAAATATATTCCACCTTTAGAGTTCAAACCATTCATTTCCTCACATCTCTTGTTAGGAATGGATTCATACACTCATCGTGATGCCTACTTCACAAGTTTTCTAAATAACAATGACTTTTTTATGGGTGCTACAAATGAGATTAATGAACAAAAACTCCCTCCACCCCGAGTTGAGGTTGAACCAAGTTGATGAAAATCACAACGAGATAATAATTTTAGAAACGAGGAAAATTTGATGCTTGTGGAAGGATGGCTTGAAGTTTCCTTAGATGTGGTTATGGAAAAGAATTCATAAATATTTGAGGAAAATAAGAAATTTGATTCTACACATAACTACACATCTCAATGAATCGGTGGTCAAAGATTCAACAAGCGGTAAATAAGTTTTGTGTTTACTTGGCACAAGTTGAAGGAATGCATCAAACTAGTTTTAATGAGCAAGACAATGTATGTTTTCCACCTTTTAAGCTTTTTTTCAACATGCTAATTATTTTACACCATTTTCATGCAATAGTTGAATAACATGTATACATTTACTTAATTATATAAAGTGAGTTTCATATTGAGCTTCATGGTGCTTTATGCATGTAGATTGGCAAGGCAAAGGTCATGTATCTAGAATTAGAGAAGAAAACTTTTCACTTTAATCAATGTTGGCTCGTGTTGAGATTTCATCCAAAGTGGGTGAAACATATGAAAATAGTGAAGCCTTAGAAAAAACCAAGTTCAAATGCTTCAACTCCAAATTCAGTAAATTTAGGCGAATATAAGGATTTTTATGTAGCATCTTCGAATTTGGATCGACCAATGGGCCGTAAAGCAAAAAAAGAAAAAAAAAAAGAAAGAGAAAAGAAATGATGGACTAAGAATCTCTCGGAGTACTAAATGAGATAAAGGAAGATAGAAAGAGTAAACTCGTATTTATGCAAGAAGCACGTAATCATAAAATATTGTGTCTTAGGCAAGAGGAAATGACTCTTAGGCAAAAGGAAGTGCGTTCAGAAAGAGAATGCAGAACTTGAGTAGGAGTAAGTACGAATTGAAGAAAAAAGGAAGAGAAAAGAATTATGACAATAAATACACCTATCGAGCCTCCAATGCTGCAACAATACTACCTTCAACAACAAATAGAAATATTTGCAAGTCATACTAAGAAAAACTAGCTATCATGTATTTTATGGAATAATATTTTATTTGTGGTTTGTTGACTTTTTTAGAATCATGGAGTAACATTTATTTGATATTTTGAATCTCGGATTGTATTTGACATTTTAGGAGTCTTTAACTCTAGTGACGTTTATGTTTTATGGAGTAACGGTTATTTGATGCAGCTTTAATAACTTTAATACAACTATAAACTTTAATAACTTTACTATAACTATAAACTTTAATACAACTATACACCATAAAACATTAATACCATATACCATATATCATAAAACATTAATACAACCATAAACCATAAAACATCAATACACCAATACAACTATAAAACAATAATACAACTATAAACTTTAATACAATCATAAAGCATTATGCGGTACTATATTATTGTCATAAGTGCTCGACGAGGTCTACTTGGAGTTGACAATGGATTTTCTTATTCTTAAGAGCATGATGGCGTTGAATAAACTCGCTAAATTCAAGTGTATGGCCTGTTGACACTGGATCATGTGTGCTTTCTACCAACTTTTATATTCGAACTCTTCTTTTCTGTTGTCGGCCCGTTTATCTTCAATAATTATATTATGTAAAATTATGCATGCCATTATAGTATCGTTGAGTGTTTCAATGTGAAAAAATCATGCAGATCCATAAATTATAGCAAATTGTGCTTGAAGTACACCAAAAGCATGTTCCACATCCTTCCATGCAGACTCTTGGACTGCAGCAAAATATTTTTTCTTGTTTCCTTGGAGACTTGAAATGGTTTTAACAAATGTTGCTCATTATAGATAAATGTTATCAACAAGATAGTACCCATTGCATAATTATGACTATTAATAGTGTATGAGTAAGTCGGAGTACGCTTTTGAGCAAGGTCAGAAAATATAAATGATCTATCAAGCACATTTATATCATTATGAGATCTCAGTAATCCAAAAAAAGTATGTCAAATTCATAGATCATAAAAAGCCACTACTTCTAAAATAATTGTTGATTCATGGATATGACCAGAGTACATACCATGTCAAGCAGTTGAGCAGTTCTTCCACTTCCAGTGCATACAATTGATGCTCCCTAACATACTTGGAAATTCACGTTTCTCACCAATTATGAGTAATCTACCAATGTAATCATTGTTGGGTTTTCTTAAGTACTCTTCAGAAAAAATTGAATCAACTACTTTGACAAAATTTTTTAGGCTTTTTATTGCGGTAATCTCTCCAATCTTCAAATATTTATCCATAAAATCAGCCGTGACACAATATGCAAGCATTCTTAGAGCAACTGTTATTTTTTAAAGGGAAGAAAAACCAAGTATTTCGGCTCTATCTCATCTTCGGACAAAATAAGGTTCATAAGCTTTTATCGTAGTTTGGATACAAAGAAATAGAAAACGACTTATTCAAAACCTCATTCAAAAGTATTTGTGTGGATAGATTGGAGGATGAGCAAAATAGTTGTGAAAAAGATTTTGGTGGGCTTGCAATCGATCGTGTCTGATGAATTTACGTGATTTTTTAGAAGAACCACATGTGCTTGATCATTCTTCTTCCAAAACAAGTTGTCTTGCTATCTCAAATTTTTTATCAGAATCTGAATCTATAAGTGTCATTTTGGAAAAAAGTAAACGATCTGTTGAGAGAATGAAAATAAAAGGTTTCACAAAGACACTTGAGTTGAAGTGAATGAAATTGTTTAGGAAATATTATGTTTATAGTAAAAAAATATAACTGTTGGATAAATATAGCTGTTAAAAATATAGTTGTTGAAAATTACGGTTGTAAAAAATACATCCGTTAGAAAGATATAACTGTTGAAAAAATATGACAGTTGAAAAAATATAGCCGTTAAAAAATATATAAGTTGGAGAAATATAGCCGTTGGCAAGAATGCTACACAAAAAATATATCCATTGTGAATATATGATCGTTGAAAAATATAACTGTTGAAAAAATATATCAATTAAAAGAATATGACCGTTGTAAAAAAATATTTTTAGAAAATTATATCCGTTAAGAATAATATGAACATTAGAAAATTAATATATATTTTTCTAATAATGAATAAATATTTAAATTACAATTAGAATTAAAATAAATGAAAAGGTAAAAATTAATATTTTAATAGAATATTAATAGATTTATTGAATTTATTATTTAGTGTTGTTGAAAAAATAACTAACTAAATTTATAAAAATAAATTTTCTAATCAAATTTTATCCAAATTTTATTAATTCCACTACTATCCCTATTACCCAATCAAAGATGCCACAATTTTAAAATCCTTAAAAACGCGGCCGATATACGTGAGTACAATTTGTTTCTACTCGGGAGGGCTTGCATTGCTCTGCTCGTCGTTGGTCATATGTGAGCT
This sequence comes from Cyclocarya paliurus, assembly GCA_029856935.1. Classification (NCBI taxonomy): domain Eukaryota; kingdom Viridiplantae; phylum Streptophyta; class Magnoliopsida; order Fagales; family Juglandaceae; genus Cyclocarya; species Cyclocarya paliurus. The sequence goes on from CM056951.1 coordinate 17,964,942, forward strand.
TCGAAGAGTCCGCTTGTACGAATGGCGGAGTCCCCAATGATTCCCGTGCTGTCGTCCTTTCCACCTGGTTTTATCTTCGACTCCGACGTCCGAGCATGCCCTCAAAATTGCCAGAGTCTCTCCGTTTTTCCTCCTCTTCATTCTCATCTTCAGCATGAGGCCTTCCAGAGCAGTTGCGCAAGGCCACGAGGTGACTACTAGTTCTTTCTCCTTTTCTTTTTAGTTTTTGCAGCCATACCATTCTGATACGGCTTACGGTTTTTTTTTAGTCTTTCAATTATCTTCTGGGATTAGTAATGGAAGAGGTTAGTGTGTGTGTGTGTGTGTGTGTGTTTTATTATATATAAACCCAGAAAAGGCAAAAGGACAAACAATATATCATATAATGTGAGATTACAGTGAAGAAGTACTCCCCATGTAATCTCCCCATGTTTCTTCTTTCATTATAGTTTGTGTTTTTTCCCCAAAAGTGTAGTTTGATTTTTTACAACAAACCAACAAACATGATTAAAACAAACTCAAAATTGGTGGCTATAGAGTCATTCCTGCAAATTTTTTTATTGATACTAGGTGTCTGGAACAAAGTCCCAACTAATCCTTAGGGTTCAAGGGCCCTAGTTAATGAGTTTTCCACAATTGCATCTTAAGTAATTCAAAGGGAAAATTTTCCAATCTGATGGCCCCTAGAAATAGTTTGCACCCAAGGACTTGAACCTTAGATCTAGAGGGAGCATACCACCAACACCAAGGCTCTTACCACTTGAGTCAACCCCTAGGGGTTATTCCTTCACATTTTTTTTATAGGTAATCAAGAAGTTTTATTCATAGAAATAGGCAAAACCCAAGTACACATGGAGTATACATAAAAAGTACCTAGTTAGAGTTTACAATTGAAAGGAGAAAATCATGGACATTTAGCCCATTACAAACAATGGCCCCCGCCAATAAGAACAATGATTTAAAAAAGAAAACTTTAAGCTCATCCATTGTTCTCTCACGATCTTTGAACCTTCTATCATTTCTCTCCCGCCAAATACACCAACACCATTCTTCTGCCACTTGTGAGTTACGTTGAAGGCCTCTCCAGCTTGCAAGGAAGTTTGCCAGTCTAAGTGGCATGACCCATGATAATCCAATTCTCGCGAAAAAATCATCCCACATGGTCCTGACCACCTTGCAATGTAAAAACAAATGATCTACTGATTCACCATTCTTCTTAAACATACAACACCATTACACGACATTTCCTTAAATTATTTGTAGTGAGGATCTTGTCCAATGATGTTGTCCATACGAAAAAGCTTCTTTTGAAGGAGTTCTCGTCTGCCATATACTCTTCCATGGGAACATGGTCATTCCAGGGCTCGTTAGAACTTGGTAAAATGATCTGACAGTGAATCTACCTTTCTTGGAGGGGGCTCTGGTTCATCTTATCGCTGGTTCCCTCTGTCATGCTTACGGAATACAATGTCGCATAGAACTTTGTGATAGTCTCCAACTCCCAATCTTTGGTTGCCCTAATGAAATCAATATTCCATTGAGGGGAGCCATTGGAAAAGACCAAGAGATCGGCTATCGTTGCATCCTTTTCTCGTGCGAGCTCAAAAATGGTAGAGAAGGTGTCTTGGAGGCTTCGTTCACCACACCATTTGTCATACCAAAATCTGACACGAGAGTCTTGCCCACCACAATATGTTCATGTCTTCGGAAGATCTCCCAATGTCTCCTAATGTATTTCCACAAACCCACCCATATGGACCATGTACCTCATTTGAGCACCATCCTCCCCATATTCCTTCACATTAACATTAGCAATTTCTTAAGAGGACCTATTTTCCTAGGTTTCATTACTTACAAAGAAAACTCAATGTCTTAAGAGTAGACTTTGAAGGATCAATATCTGGTTGCATTCATTTTGCTAACCATTGTTGTGTCAAAGGTCAAAACTGCCAATTTTTCTTAATTTTACCTGTACCTTTCTTGATAGCATACTTTAGGTTGTGAAGTTTTCAAACTAGAACCATAAGTCTAACCTATCCTATCGAGTCATTCTGTTACCCTACGCCAGTTTTGCTGCCAAAGCAACAAAAAATGCACACAATTTATTTATGTGATTAAACAGCTTCATTTTGGATTCTCTAGAAGTTATGCCCTTTTAATTAAAAGAAAGACCTAGCTCCTTTCTGTTCAAACCTGGGATCTTGTTTGCTTTCTAACAAATATCCTTTTTTTTTATAAGTAATCCAATTTTTTGAACGCGCAAAAGGGCACAAAAGTGCCCTTGCACCCTAGCATTGGCTCCGCATATGTTGGCCCCATCCTGGTGTTGGGCAGGTGGATAGCTTCGCAGGCCACTCAGTCACACTGCCCCTTGAATGGGCTATAAGCCTAATTGTATTAGATTAGAAACCCAAAATTATGTTGGGGTTTTGAATTAAAAGATTTAGGGTTTCAAACCAAAACCCAATCAAACAAATCCCAACCTCCATAATAATCCAATACCAACCATAAACCATTATATTCAGTCGCGGCAGGTGAGATAGAGAGCTGGGTTTTGAGCTACTTATAGGACTTATGGCAAGAGAGAGTGGAGACTTGAGAGAGATGGAGACAACAATGGCGATGGAGAGCAAAGATCAGACAGAGATTAGAGAGCTATGAGAGACTTGGAGAGAGAGTATCGATCGAGTGGGGGGGGGGAGGATGAGTTTGGAACTTGCTTATAAAGTTCTAGAACAACATTGTTTAGGGATTTTTTTAACTCATCACCAATTCCTCCCCATAGGAAATCCCTTTGAAGCTTTTCAAAATGCTAGCCTAGACCAACAAGGAGGGAAAAAGAGACAAGAAATGAATTGGGAGATTTTAGAGGATACTTTTGATCAAAGTAGGCCTCCCACCTTTAGATAAATATTACTGCTTCCACCTAGCTAAATGATGTTCCATCGTTTCCAAGACACTATCCCAATTTGATTTTGCCTTAAAGGGAACCTCCAATTGAAGACCTAGATACTTCATAGGCAGAGAAGACACCCTACACCCAAGAATGCATGGCAAGCCACCAATGCTGTCTACTACACCAACCGATACTAATTCATACTTGCCCAAATGAAATTTTAATCAAGAGATACCTATCAAAATTTTTTCTAGTCCAAAGACAGCTTCAAAAAAAAAAAGAAGAAGAAGAAGAAACTATGCAGATGCGATACCCTATATGATAAGTGATAAGAGTAGGTGGTATATGGGATCCCACATTGCTTGGGAATGAGAAGTTTTTGCTCTTTATAATGGTTCCAATGGGGCTCCAATTGCATCATTGACTAGTCCTTTTAGAGTATAGGCCATGTAGTTTGGATATTCTGTTGAGGCGTTACAAATTGTATAAGAGCTTATCCTAACCAGAAATGTGGGACTTGAGCTATGCCAACCACGATAGACTGGCCCGATGAGAATATCGGTAATTTAAGGGGAGGAGATTGTGATATCCATATGATAATTGATAATTGTAGGTGGTGTATAGGATCCCACATTGTTTAGTAAGGAGAAATTCTTGCTCTTTCTAATAATTCTAATAGGGCTCCAATTGTATTATTGATTAGTCCTTTTAGAATATAGACTATGTGGCTTGGGCCTTCTATTGGGGCGTTACAGCAGATGATGGAAATGCTCCTGCTTAGCCTCACAAAAATCAACATATCATCAGTAGACAAGAGATGAGACAAGATAAACTCTTCATTATTTCTAGTCCCCATCAAGAAGCCTGATAAAAGTCCCCTATTCATAGTGGATGGCATCATTCTACTCAAAGCCTCTGTTACCACTACAAGGAGTTAGGGATAAAAGATCTCTTTGTCGCAATCCATGAGAGCTATAAAAGAAACCAGCAGATGTACTGTTTATCAAAATTGAGCTGCATACTGTAGAGATACAACGTTCTATCCATGCACACCATCTCTTGCTGAGGCTGCTTTTGATGAGTGGATACAACAAGAAGCACCAATTCATATGCTCATACGCCTCCTCCAAGTCCAAAATCCCTTATATAATCCTACTATCTTGACACTTGTTAGTTATAAGCGCCGATTCTAGACTTTGTTGGCCTGTGATGAAGCCATGAAAGCATTCTGGGAGCTAGAAATAATCTTCAACAACATTTGTTTCAGTCGATACATAAGAACTTTGGAGAGATGATTGTATGAAGAACCTACCAAGCTAATAAGAAGAAAGTCCTTGATCTCCACCGCCCTTGCTATCTTGGGATATGTGTGGTAAAGACAGTGTTAAGACTCTTCAAACTTGCCATGAGCATTGAACTCGTGAAGCACATTCATCAAAACTGCTCTAAGAATCACCCAACAAGTCTGAAAAAAGCTAATGAGAAACCATCAAAGCCTGAGGCCTTGTCACCATTTAGTGCTTTCACCACCCCCAAAACCTCAAACCTTGTTTGGCAACCAAGTATTTTTAAAAAAATTTCAACATTTCTGAACCTTTCTCATAACTTTATTCACAAACATCACTCAAACACAAAAACTTTTCTATTTCAAATTTTCATCTAATCATTTTACTCAAACACAAAAATCAATACAAATTTTACAAACTCCAAAACAAAAAATAATCTTAAAAATATTATATTCAAACAATTTTTCAACTTTATGTATCCAATTTCACAAACTCCAATACTATACTTATTTTAAAAAAGATTTTTATTCAAAATTTTCTCTCATTTCCCAAAACCTAATCTCAAACAAATTCCCAAAATTCTCAAGTATTTCCAAACATTTTTGGTAACCAAACATGGTTGTCTCCTTAAATCTTCTTTCTAGCCACGTCACATCCTCTCTATCGAAAGAATCAAACTAAGACCATCCAACTAGGGCCTCCAAGAAAATTGTTCAAAATAGAGACGGGTGTCAAATTTCAAAGTATGCTTCCTTATTTTGGTGTTGTCCAAGAAAGCTTTCCACCAACCACTTGAGAGTTGATCGTGTTGTGTTAGCAATTTGTGTTGGAAGTCTGGTGATTCGAGTTGGCTTTCTAACAAATATCTCACCTCCATTGTTTGTTGCCTTTCCAAAGTAGGTGAAAGCGATATGCGCACTTAAGTGCATAAGCCGCACTTAAGCTCATAAGCCACCTGGAGCCCTAGTGCAAGCATGCACTTGAGTGCAAGTTTTAAAAATGATGTAAAATAACAAAATTTCCATAAAATATAATATAAAAAAGGTTTTAAAAATGAAATATAGTAGTATATTTAGCCTATTATGCGACATGACAATCAAGTGATCAATTAATTACATAAAATTCGCACATAACATTTTATATACTTCTACTGTGGTTTACAAAATATACACAGCCATGATATTTGATAGCCATAATCAAAATAAAGTACATGGTTTAATCAAAATACACCTAAATGGAAATTACCAACAAAGCACAATGCAATGCCGAAGTATATAATCATCCTCATCCTTATGTGATGCCTCAAATTTCAATGGACAAAGTCAACTCTGGGAACCCTTTGTACATTCGAAATGGACATTTTCGGCTTCTAACACCATCAACGACGTCAACTCTGGTACGCCGTCGATCAGAGGCCTACCCACTAGGTCGCTTGGTCCAGGGGGTGGGTTTTGTCCTTTTTCCGTTACTCGCAAGCCCCTCGTACATCCAAAACAAGCAGTCTCAGCTTCGATCTTCGTCGTCGGCGTCAACTCTAGCGATGGGTTGGCCAGAGGCCCACCCTCCAGGTCGACTAGTCCTGGCGATGGGGTCTGTCTCTTTTCCGTTACTCGTAGGCCCCTCGTACATCTGAGACAACCTATCTCGTCTTCGACCTTCATTGATGGCATCAAATCCGGCGATAGGTCGACCAGAGGTCCACCCACCAAAGGCGTCAAATCTCGACGATGGGTTTTGTGTGGTTGCCGGCCGGTGATTGGATGACTTCGGTAGGTCATTGTCAATAACAGGCACAAGGCCCATTTCAAGAGGCCTTGGATGTTCAGCCCGCCGACTTTTTAGGCTAGGTTGTAGCTTTACCTTTCTCAGCCAGAGTGTAACTCCTCTCTTGAACCACCCTATTTTTACGCAACCCACCTTTGCCCAAGCCTGAGGATGACAGGCTTAGGCTCAAGCCCAGTCTATTATTATCCACTTCCCCCCTTCCCCAAGTTGCCGTAAGCTTCCTGCAGTGCAACCACCATTTTTTCCACCCTTTCCCCTCCATTTCTTCTGGTATAAAAACAAAATTCCGTTTGCCACCATTGCCATATCCCACTAATGCCATATATCAACCTTGACCATTGGAACATCTCTAAGCAATGTAACTTCTATGACCATCCCTTGAGGTTACAAAGAACTCCTTTTTATCACCATGTGAACATTCCTCAATGGCTCTAATGATCTAGTTCACCGTGAACATCTCCAGGACCAATGCTTTTGTAACCTTTCAACTTCTCTCGATTATGCGAATCCATCAGCTACCTTCCTCAGACAGTTCAGAAACTTTAGATTCTATAGGAATCTGCTTCATTAAACCCATGATAATCTCGTAGTTTAGCACCAGAAATCATAAGAAAACACATTCTAAGAAAAATACATAACTCTAACCTATTTTTATACTATACTTATACTATAGTGTCTAATTACGTGTTATTATACTATAGTATTACATATTATTTCTAGTCTCTAATTACATATTATTATTCTATAGTATTATGTATTATTAACTTATTTTATTAGACTCATTTATATAGTAGCGTCTAACTTATTTCTATAGTAGACTTATACTATAGTGTCTAATTACATGTTATTATACTTACTTATCAAAAAATAATTACATGTTATTATACTATAGTATACATATTATTATATTATACTAGTGTCTACTTTATTTATAACTTATTTTTATACTAGACTTATTTCTAGTGTCTAATTACATGTTATTATACTATAGTATACATATCATTATATCATACTAGTGTCTAACTTATTTATAACTTATTACTATACTAGACTTATTTATGTACTTGATTATGTATGGTTGTAATACTATGATGTTTACATATACTAAACTATTAGTCTATTTATATTATAGTATAAGTATATTATTTTATAATAATTAGCTCATACTAGTATATTATTGAATTTAACAATATAAGTTCTAGTTATATAACTATATAACTATACTAGTTTATATGATTAATATATAAATAATACATATTTTTATAACATATGTATAATATTGGAGTTGGTCCGACAACACGTCCGACTCCAATGAAAAAATAAAAATAAAAAAATCCTACTCCGATGGTGCAGAGTCCCATTTTTGCTTAGCCTTAGTTACACCTTAAGTATAAAACCATCATCATTTTCATTAGAGGATTTGTAATTTTCGTCATCTTCCTCTTCTACTTTGTCTAAATTAATAGCCTCCAACTTCATTAGGAGTACATGTGAACAATAATTTGAACCATTCTCCTTCCCTAGTGACCTCACTCGTTATCTCATGTTGAATCATTCTTCTTCAACTCCAACAACTCTAGCAACTGTATTCGAGGGAAAAGTGATTTTGTCTTCTTCCATTGAAGCTTTATATATTTGAGGAGAATTTTTTCTCTTCCAGTTTTCCATGCTAACAGATATTTTATATATTGTATTCTTTCTTAAGTATAAAAAAATTGTATAATTTTTCTTGGAAACTTATAAAGTGTGTTTTTTTGCGCTTTAAGCCCACTAGTAAAAGGCAAAAAAAGGCGCTTAAATTGCCCTTTTGTAAATGCACTTGGATTTTGGTGAGCGGAGTGCTTTACCCTTCGCACTTTATGTTTTGTGCATAGGCTTGCTTTTAACAACACTGGGTTTTGCATCAAATTATGAGGCCAAGGTATGGTAGTAAAATCTGAGTTGATGCTCCAACATCATTATGGGTTTTCCAGTTTAGAAATACTGGAATTTAGGTTTTTAAAGTCATGTCATGCCAATGAGCATGATCATAAGATCTTCACTTCCCTTAGTATTCAATTGCCAAGTCCTCAACTTCACTTGCTTAGATTTTAGAGAAACAAACAATGAAGTCTATAGAAAATTGTTCCTGTTGTTACTTACCGAAAAAAAAAAGTCTTATTTACTCATCCCATAAGAATAATGAATGTTAGCCTTCACGAGAAAAAGACATGAAGCATTGGTAATTAATTCAAAACTTGACAGCTTTCCCATCTTAAGTATTTGGATTTGATTTTAAACCTTAGCTTCCCCTGGTTAGAATCTAAACTAAACAATTTAGTTGACATCTTCCCCATCAATCTGAACTTTTAGGCAATCAGTGATGAAACATGCTTTTAGTGCAGTGATCCTGAGTATGAACTATGATTCCCCATTTCAATTAAATATTCATGTGTTGGACTCACTTATTAAGGGAGAGTTTAGCCCACCTTAAGGGAGATTTTAGAATATAAATTTTAATGATTAAATTCAGCTTTTCCATCAACATAATCTTTTGAAACAATTGGTGATTTAACAGTCTCGATGAGTTTTTAATAATAGTGGCTTTTACACCTGCAATGACTCCTATTTCTTGTACTTCTTTTTCTCCCTTTGAGCTAATATGAATTGAAAATTCCCATTGATTTATCATCACGCTTTTGCATGAGTCCTATGGTTGTGTTATCCTTCTCCTTGTCATGTTAGTGGTAACAATATCAGTCCCATCATCACCCTTCTCATTCATACTTCTGCTTACATTTTCCTTGAATAATGACCCAATATTTATCATCTCTTTTATTGTAGCAAAATGACATTTAGTTGATTTAAGAAGTTCTTTCTAGTCACTTTTCCTTTCTTTTTTTTTTTTTTTTTTTTTTTAATTTCCCCCTTTAGTTATTCTACTTTTGCCTATGATTTTAGGAACCATACGTTCGGACCCGAGAGAACCCATATTTCAATGGTCTGTTAAAAGGAGATGATCAGGCTACCTATGACTCTCAAGGGAGTATCAGCAGCCGAAACATTTCTCGGTCCCCATCAGATATTGGTGACTTAAGACATGGACTCATTTCAAATATGTCTGGAAAGGTCATGGACTCACCATACGAAGATTCAATCTCAGATATTATTCTTGGACCCCTTGACTTTGACTTTCGAGGAAATTCTGACAGCCAGAGCTTTTCTCAGCCCATATCTGATATTGGTGACACAAGAAACAAAAGGAATGTTTCAAAAATATCTGAGAAGGTCATGGATTCACCTCTAGAAAATTCAGTCTCAGGTATTATTCTCGAAAATTTTGATCAGCCTTCATCTGAGAGGTGGTCAAGGTCAAATGATTTCAAAACAACTTCATTTGTACCCCCAAGTGTTCAACCAGAGTTAAGCTTTGACCTGGCTGCACAGAATTATTCAATGCTTGATGCTAGTCCTACCACCTTTGAAGGAAACGATGAGTACCATGCTTTAAATTATCTCGAAAGGCCAGTATTTGAAAAATCATACCGCATGGAAAAAAGGAAGCCAGACCTCTCAAGGATTCCGCTTCCTCAGTCTGCTGCTATGTTTTATAATGGGTCCTCACCAGAAATGGAAATTGTTGAATCATGTGAAAGTGTCAATTTGTTAAATATATATTTGAAAGCCAGAAGGGATGATGTCAATGCTGGTGTGCCAGGAAAATTCTTACATGCAGTAATGGGGCAAGATATATCTGGTAATCCCCCTTTTCAACTCTTATTTACCTTGCCATGGTGACTCATTATGATGCTGAACTGCCTTGCTTTCTATTGTTGGATATACTTATACACAGAGTCTGAAAGTTTATATTCAATCCTGAGCTTTTCTGTGACTATCCTTCAGCATGGTGTTTGTGATGAGGCAATACAATTATGTGTTATTTTTCACCTCTTGAAATTTCAGAAATTGTAACTATACTCAGCTAGGATGTTTCATAAAGGTCAAGCCCAATATTTGGTTTACTACTTGAAGTAGTGTGTGGCCAACAGAGAAGTGGCATTCAATTATGTGTTGGATAATCAGTCCATAGTGACATGCCTGTTACATAAGGATACAAATTTCATTTTAGGTGGTGTTTTCCCATCAATTCATAATTCATTGAGGCTTTAATTCTGCTTTTGCATGATTTTTATTTCATGAATGTGTAAAATAACTCCAAAAGTTTGCAAATCACAAAGCACTGACACCTATTCAAGACTTGCATTAAATTTCAAACTTCGGGCATTACTGGACAAATTGACTAGCACTAGGTTGTGTGCCAATTGTTTTTGGACCAAGTGGTATGACCAGAGGAATTGACTGCCCTTGTTTTGGACCAGCTGGCATCTCTTTGTGTCTAAAAGAAAGGGTGTGTAGAACAACTCAAAGAGTACCCGAGCCACATGGGCACATAGTCTAAAAAGACTAGTCAAGGTTGTATTGGAGCCCTTGGAGTCATTCTAAAGGACAAGGACTTCCCCATCCCAAGCAATATAGGATTCCCATTCTCCACCTTCCTATATTCAATCCAGGGTATTTTAGTGTGGTCATGGGTTAAATCCATATGGATGCATCAGTTGTATTTTCCAATAAAAAACCTGCCACATACCTGCTCATTTCTAGTTGTGCCCTGAATATCCGGGTAACCTTTTTTGCAGAAAGTATTGCATGTAGTGCTCTTATAGTTGAGTTAACAAATTCCAGAATTGTCGTAAATTTTCTTTTGAAATATATAAATACAATTTTCAGCATTGCATAAAATCAAGTAATGTCATTTGATGAAAATCATTAGTTTTATTATGAAATTTGCTACTTAAATACACAGGATGCTTCTTTTTTACCTGAGATTAGTGAGTATGATACTTTACTGAGATCTCAGTCACAAGGCTTAAGGTTCTCGATACTACAGACTGGAGTCAGGATCAGTACAAATGTAAGGTCCTTCTATTTTGTTAAGAAAAAAAAGGTTCTGAAAAGGAAAAGAAATGAAACATAAAGAATATATGTGCTGTAAGGTCCTTACGATTTCTTCAAGAATGGAAACCACCATGTGAAACAATTATAAAAAATCATGTCAGTCTAATTTAACATAGTCTGAATATTTACAGATGTTGGACTAATTGCTTCAACAATCATGTATGCCTTCTACTTGAATGAAACATGCAAGAGCGACCAGTTGTGCACTGTGCCTGTCATCAACATGAAGAGGGCAGACCTGGGTTCTCACGCTGAAATTAAATGGTTGATTGAATCCTGCCAAATTGATCAGTCATCCTTATTTTTTATAGATGAGGTGTGTTCTATATCTTTGAGTCCTTCGTTTTTAAAGTATTTCATGGAGTAATCATGCTACATGTTCTAAGGTGGTCGTTAATGTATTTTGATCAACTTTTGTGGTTACTATTTGATTTTGTTTTTTTTGTTTTTTGGTGGGCAACTATTTGATTTGTTAAATAGAACAAAATATGTAACTAAACTTATTCATTGCAATAGTTTAGTGAAAAAAATGGAAGCTGTTATATATAATCTTCAACTGCCTGAACTCAAGCAGTCTGTGACCTAGCAAACTGATTCCTTTGCTGTGAAATCCCCCGTCAATGATTTTTCCTCAAATAGATAGTTATGTTATAAATCTCAGATTCTTTCAAGTCTATACGGTGATTAACTCATTCTGTAAGTTTTCTCCTTTTTTCCTACCAGTGAAGACTAGTAAGGTCCTGTAGTTATTATTTTCAAATCTGGCCTCCACGTTTGACTGAAACTTTGTTCCTGAATGCTGAATATTGAGCAGATTGACCTGTCATATTATGACCTTTTTGGGAGTCTTAAGCTAGTTCTAGTAAACAGCCACACGCTTTCAATTAAACAAGAGGTAATGTTTTAGAATATCTTTGTACTTTTACTCCAAACTGTGGGAAATGATTGATATTTTGTAGGTTTCTTCCTGAAACAGGCATTAAAGGAGGCGGTAGTTGAAACCTTCTGTTGCAGAAAGGTATATTTGGTTGCTTCAGTATGGTTGACTTTCTCATTTTTAACTTGGTACTTCTAAACATCTTTAGAATGAGGGCTTACTTTCATTGGTTGTATCTCTCTATCACAGGGTGAATCTACATATCCTTGGGTTGAGACTGTTACTGTGGGACAGGTATCATTTTGTAATTTAGAATGCATATATGTTTTTCTCTTTTTTAAAGCATAAATTTTATTGATAAAAGAGTAGGCATAGCCAGGTACACAGGACGTAGAGAATGCATCTCTGTTTTCAGTCATCCACTAATTATCAGCAACTAAGGCCCCGTTTGGATAAGCAGTCTGGTCTCATCTCATCTCATCTCAACATCTTAACATCTAAACACTACTTAAACACAAACACTTTTCAATTTCTCTTTCATACTTTTTCATCTAATCATTACAACTTTCCCAAACTTCACATAAAACACAAAAAACAATTCAATTTTTTCAAATCTCAAAACAAAAATTTTATTAAAAAATTTTATTCTAACAATATTTTAACTTTATAATATTTTTATTCAACTTTTTCTCTCATCTTCCAAAACTCAATAAAAATCTTAACTCAAACTATTTCACTACTATTTACAAACCATCTCACAACTATTCACAGATTTCTCATTATATCTGATTATTCAAATGAGGCCAAAAACTTATCTGTGACAACAAAGACAAAAATCTAATGTTTTTTGTTGGGTTTGCAATATTGTCCTTTGTTTTTATAATAGCTTCTTCGACTTTTCTAATAAGCTAATCATAGTGAATTTATTTATCTTATGGGTTATCTCCCCAACATTATTGGAAATTCTATTTATTTTTTGCGTACAATGGAGCATAACTCTTGGGGGGGGGGGATTGGTGGAAATTTTTAACCAAATATGGTATAAGATGTCCTTGGCGACTTAGGCCAATAGGATTTATGTTAAAATCAAAGCTAACATCTTTGGAAAATCCACCCCCACTTGTAGATAAAGAGTAAGTGAAAGGGTTAGAGCTGTCACAGCCTGTTGCCCCCATTCCTCAAGTTGGTCTTAACTGCATGTACAAAAATAGGCTATGCCCAGATGCTATCGATAATGATTGTTAAGCCAATAGGATTTGTTTTGAACTAAAAAATGCACCCCAAGCCTTCATGGCCACATTTGGTGCATCCAATGTAATGTAGGCTATCTATATCCAGCATTGAACCACAGGCTCTGAAAATAGCAACCAGTTTGGTATTATATTATATGGAGACCATAGACCCATCCACGGTACTTCCACTGACATGTTAAAAAGAAGAAGAGAAAAATGCAAACAAATCTCATAAAACATACAAAGATATTAGATATCCGTTATTATGGAATATTGATTAAAAATATTATGGGTAAATTAACTTCCGTGTTCTCAAAACATGATCCTATATCACTTAAATTGTTGCAATTCGGATCCAATTCAGAGATTCAATTTCAATTTTCACCTTTTGTTCAAACCAAGCATTAGTTTGGATAAAAAAATATCTTGACATACACACATGTATTTAAGCCTCGTTTGTTTTCACAACCATTCTCAACTCATCTCATCTAATCATTACAACTTTCTCAAATTCCCACATAAAATAAAATAAACAATTCAACATTTTCAAATCCCAAAATAATATTAAAAAATATATTTTAACAATATTTTATATAACTTTCATCTCAACTCATCTCATCTCATCTGCGAAAACAAACGAGGCTAACTCATGAAAATAGGAAATTGAATTTTCTAATTCAAACCAAACCCAAGAAATGTTCAACGTCCAAAACTGTAATTCCGAAGAGGGGAAAACAAAGCAGAACTTTCCATTCTTTTAGAAAGTTCGAAAGAATGGAAATTATAATGTGAAGGAGGGAAGTGTGACTCAAGGGAGGTCAATATTCTCAACTAAGAAGTCTCACTTGTTGAGAATTAGAGTAAAATGGCTAACTTCCTAAATTCCATTCTTTCAAGAAGTTCCAAAAATTCCTTAATGCAACATTATTGCTTTTATCCCGAAGAAACTTGTGAGGAGGAATGTTTAGGGTCAGGAGTGCAGTTGGAAGCTATGTCTAGGGAAAATCTTGTTCCCCTGGTATCTCTTCCTCTGATAAACAATATAGCGGGTTCATCATCGGATTCGGTTCTGCATAAGGTTAACGAGATTCAGCAGTGTGTGGGGATTTCATATGAAGGATGTGACAACCAATTTACAGTACTACTCACTGCAATCGAGGTGGGCCACTCGCTTGAAACCAAATCAAGATTTAAGAAAATCAAGAAGTTAAAGCATCTTTCTTGGGAAATCAACTACGACGCTAATGGAGGTCGTTCAAGTTGAGGGAAGACTAAAGGGAGGGCATTATGAAGCTGTCCTTGTAGAGGGAGTTTCGGGTGGAGTATTAGTCTTACGGGAAACAAGGGGTTGTGATTGGGGAGGTGTGCTCTGTTCCCATTCATACTTAGTGTATTTTGGATAGATTTCTAATTTTCACGAGCTTATTGGTCATTAGGGGCTCTCTAATATAGGCTAGGTGTTTCTTGTATATGCCCAATGTACTTAATTACTCCTATTGACAGGGGTGGAACTACCTTAAGCCTTGAGGGGGCTTTGGCCCCCCCAAAATTTTTAAAATTTGATGAAAATTAGATTTTAGAAGGTGTTTTTATAAGGTAGACTATATAAAAATTAGTGTTTAGCCCCCCCAATTTTTTTTTTTTTAACTTGGGCCCCCCAAACCAGATTTTCTGGTTCCGCCCCTGCCTATTGATATTAATATATATAATATTTTTACTTATAAAAAAAATAGGGGTCTTAGATGTGAAAGACTTTCATATAAAATTATATCTAAGGTCCTCGCCAATCATTTGAATACGGTCATGGAGAAGATCATATCAAAGCCTCAAAATTCCTTTCTTAGAGGAAGACAAATTCTAGACTAGGTACTCATTGCCAATGAATGTTTGGAGAGTTGAATTAGAGCTGGAGTATGAGGTATTCTATATAAGTTGGATATGGAGAAGGCTTATGATCATGTGGATTGGAATCTCCTCTTTTATTTGCTTGGGAGATATGGTTTTGGGGAGAGGTGATCTATGTGGATTAAGCATTATGTATCCACAACATGTTTCTCTGTTCTAGTAAATGGTACCCTAGTGGACTTCTTTAATAGCTCACAATGATTGAGGTAAGGGGACCCATTGTCCATTTTTGTATTTATTATTGTGATGGATGCGCTTGGTTGGATGGTGGAGGCCACTGTTTGTCGGGGGGGTTCCTCTGGATTTTCGGTGGGATGTTTAAACAATGGTTTTATCAAATTTTCCCATATTCTATTTGTGGATGATACATTACTCTTTCGTGAGTGGGATTGTGGCTAGGTCCAATCGTTGTGGGCTCTCTCTCTCTCTCTCTTTTTTATAAGTAATGGATTTTATTTATGAAAATAGGCATAGCCCAAGCACACAGGGTGTATACAAGAGTTTATACCTAGTTAACAGGAAGAGATAGAAACAAGAAAATCATGAAAATCTAGGCTAGTGCAATCTACAACATTCGCCCTCATAAACAAAGTTTTAACAAAGAGCAATCTAATCTCCTCCAATGTCTCCTTCTCTTTAAAAGATCGATCATTTCGTTCCTTCCATTGGCACCAAAGACTGCATATAGGCACCATCTTCCACACAACTGTGATTTGTGGAATTCCACCCAAATTCTTCCAATTGGCCAAGAGCTCAACCACCGTAGCGGGCATAATCCAAGCTAACTCCAATCTTCTAAAGACATCATCCCATAGTGTTCTAGCCACCTCACAATGCAGTAGAAGACAATCCACAGCCTCACCATTCTTTCTACACATATAACACCAATCCACAACAATCACCCAACATTTCCGTAAGTTATCCATAGTCAAAGTCTTGCCCAGAGAAGCTGTCCAAGTAAAAAACCAAGCCTTAAGAGGCGCCTTATTTCTCCAAATACTTTTCCATGGAAAGCTATTGTGTTGTGGATTGATGAGGGTCTTATAGAAGGAGCGGACAGAAAAAGCACCTTTTCTAGCGGGAATCCACCACAACTTATCAGTTCCTTGAGTGCTCACTCTCATGGCATACAAGGTTCCGAAAAAAATCAGCAAACCTGCCAACTTCCCAATCATGGGCCATAGAGTTTACTTACAGTGGATTGAGCCACCAAACATCTCCATGAGATCCGCCACTGATGCTTCCTGTCACATGCAATCCTGAAAACTGTCGGGAATTTGTCTTTAAGGGCTCGATCTCTACATCATAAATCATGCCAGAATTCTATTCTAGATCCATCAACCATCATGATTCTAGTGTGTCGAGCAAACACCCCCAACCTCTACATATGTGCTTCCAAACTCCCACTCCATTCACCCATTGTACCTCCCTAGTACTCCACCCCCCCCTACATACACCCGTATTTAAAATCAATCACCATCTTCCATAAAGCTTCCCTCTCCATGTTTATGAATTTTATTTTATTATAATATTTTACAAATAGCATACAACAGTTATAAGATATTTATAATCGAACCTACAAATTAACTATGTGATATATGGTTCCAACCCCAATTTAGTTTCTTAAGACCCATGAAGCTGACATGAGACTATTTGGAAAGGAATAAGAAGCTTATGCACACTTACCCCAAATTCATTTTTGATGCTTGAGATGGGATGGCGCCTGGGAGACTTGGACCTACCTCAAGTATGCTCCCACAGTTTCATGGCAGATGCTACTACAAACCTTTTCTCACTGTATTTTCCCACTGTTGCATTTGATAACCTATCTTCCCCATAACTGCATGTATAATATCAAATGCAAACATCAGAAAAAAATAACAACCTTTTGCAATCCCTGTGCTTGGCAATTTATTCCGAGAGAAACATACCGAGCATCATTTCTGAAAGAGTATGTTTCTTCTGTATATAAGGCGAAAGATTGGGATAGACTACATGTGAGCCATGCAAAATTGTTTTGAGGGGAAGAATTACAACCTTATTTTAGGTATTTATTTAGGAAAAGGATGTTGAGTGTGTAGCCTCTTGACCCTCAATACATGCATAAAAACATTTGTATATGATGATTTATGCTGGTTAGCATATAGAAAGTAGTGTCTTCATACCATATTTTAACCCTATTGTATGATGGTGTTCAGCTTATTTATATGCAGGATTGCTCATGCTGTACACTTATATCTGAGAAGTTTGCACTGACTTCACCTGAGATTTTGACCGGACAAGGATTCAGTAGACTTTTGGTACTGGGTGCCATTTAGCTCTGAAGTTTCCAAATATTTTTCATCTTTTTTTATTGTACCATGTTATCTCTCAACTGCTCATCTTTTTGTTTATTCTCTCTCCTTTTGTTCTCGTGATATATTCAAGATTCTGTTTGCACATAATTAACTCTCTCATTTCATTGTGGTTACCAACTTCAAGCAACATTTTCCCTGATCAATTGCTTTGAATTAAGTTCTCTATTTACCCTTTTGCCTAACTAGAGTAATTATATTTTGGTTCTAACTCTCCTTCACTTTGGATTTTATTTTTTCTGGTCTTCCTATATACCTGTAGCTAGCTGGCATCCTCACAGATACTGGAAATCTTACCCACCCTCGCTGTACCTCAAAAGACAAGTACATGGTTACACTATTACTCCATGGTGCTGGTCACTTTGGATGCAAAGGACTCTACTACATATGTATGTTCACTGTCCCCTAATAATCTCAATGGACTTATTTATAGATTTTTCTCATTACTTCTTCTACAACTTATCTAAGAAACTACATATATCATTTGCAGTGAAATACAAAATGTATGATGTGTCTGATCTCAAAATAGTCGACATCTTGCGCAAGGATTTCAAAAAGTGGAAAAGAGTAGGTCCGGCCTCGTGTTAACCCTTGTTTTTACCACCTAATATGGTACCGAGTTACTTTTTTATGTTGCCACAAAGTGTTTTCAATATTTCAACTTCTAACCTCAATTATCTACGACAATAACTTCTTCAGTTTTAAAGGTGACCCCTAGATTGATCAGATCACACCTATTCACCAATTTCTAATAAGAATAGAAAAATAGAAGCTAGTTTTAAGGTGATCTGAGCTCAATCACTAAACAGTTTGGCTTATATTTGCTGGAGTAATGCATGTTAATGAAAATATGGAGATATCCAGGAACTTTTATTTTAGTAGTAGTAATTAACGTCCAGATTAAAGTGTGAACTAAAATTTCATCAATATAAATTAACCATATATTATGTTGCTTTAAAATCCGGATTATCAAGAAACTATTTCAGAGACCTACTTGACTCAGAGTATCGCTTTCATATTGCGAGGCTCATTGAAGAAGAGCTTTTCTAATGGTATGTAGCTATTCTAGAATACACATGCACACCCACACGTTCCTTTAAATAATATGAAGAATATTAGCTAATAACTTGTGTCAACTATATATGAAGGCCAAAATTTAGTAAGAATTCTAGTGTCTTGATTAATTTCTTCTTTTTGTGCTATTTAATCACTAATCAAGAATACGGACAAGTACCTATGGTGCATATTCAATATTGTTCATTGGTAAGATTTAGTCAGTTAGTAATTTGGATAAGTTCTTATTTATATACTCTACTCATGAATCAAATAAAGTTATGACAGGTACTGTTAAATCAAAATATTTGGATGTTACTCATTGTAAATCAGGAATACACCTAATGGCACAAGGACAGATATGATTGAGAGATATTTTGATGCGTTTGCTTTAGCTTGGACCTGTTAAAATCCATAGAAATTGGAAAAACTTCTCTTTTATTGTTTTTAGCTTTTGTTAGCTTAGATTGATTTGAATTCAAGGAAATTTAGTATCTTGAGGTTACTGATGCGATCTATATTCTGCATTGCATGAAATGCTTTTCATGCAAGACATAGAAGCTTTATTCTGCTATTCAATTTAGTTAATTGACAGAGAAATTTTAATTCCAGGAAAGCCAGAAGCTGCTGGGTCAAGACTGATGGCGTCACACATCGGGATGAGTTCTATTGCGATTTCAATTGCGGAACTTCTTACTCGTGAAGATTACTCATTTCAAGAAATCAGAAGTTTCCAGCGTCAGTAGTTGATTAGATATAAAACTTCAAATTTAGATATATACCATCACCACACAAGGAAATCAAACAAATTGTGATGGTATCACGATTTTTTTTCAGTTTTTCTCCATGGTGGCTTTGAACTGGGAAAGTATTTCTTTGTTGCATTAAGCTAGCTTTAAGTACTTCCCTACCAATTCCTAAGCATCTTAGTCACTGGTCAGAGTTTCCTGTATAGGTTCAAGTAGATTGTCCAAGTATATTTCAGCGTCTGTGCTGCTCATCAACCTACATTCTAAACTGAAAAAAATTATGATCCTCAATAAACCAAAAAAAGAACTGCATATACAATTTTTTTTATTATAATTCCACAGAAAATCTAGCTAGCTGTCAGCTTTTTAAAAGCTTTAAAAGAAAAAGAATACACAGACCAAGTCACGATGGCAACAATGGTCACTCTGGGGATGCTAAGCTGTGGTGGCAGACTCAGGATGAGGATCTGCTGGAGAGCCTTTGAAAGGCTCTCTGCTCCTATGATTTCTGCTTGCACATCTCCTTTCAGTATACCGTGTACATAATCTCTGACATAGTGGTAGTCATGATCTGCTAGCCCTCAATTGATCTAGAACTTAATTCTAATTACAAATATAATCATGTTTCACTGAGGCTAAGTTTTCCCTTTTGTTTTCTTTTTCTTTTCGGTTATATCATTTGCATCAGTATTTCTGGCTGAATGAATTTTTGGAGTTTAGTTTTGGAAATGACATTTAAAATTGTGCTTTTTTCCTCTAAATTTTAGAGTTGGAGAAACTTCGGCTACTCACGATTGTTTCTGGGTATTATGATTCACAGAAGAAATTCAAGGTTTGGATATGTTCTTATTTTCCACATGTTTTTCTGTTCATGTCTGGGCTGACATTGGCTGTATCATGTCACCGCTAGGCTGGAAATTTGATTTACTTTTCAGTCATGGGCATGGAAATTTAATTTAGCTTTGGATGAACAGTGGGCATTATCTGGTTCCTTATCCCCCTTCTTTTTTAATATGACATACGAGCCCCCACTCCCAGTAATGCAATCCACTGAACATATTTTGATATATATTTGGGAGGCAGTGAGTCACATTTTTGGTCCCTTGTCATGCCTACCAACAACACTCTTCTATCAATTGCCTTGATCCTTTAAAGTTTGTGTAGTTACCACTATTTTACCTCGAAGATACTAACATCACATGTTAATCTATGGTGTAATTTAGAGAGAGATCCTGGTGTCTGCTGAATCTATGGAGATTATGAGGAACCTAATTCTTTTCTTCGACTCAAATGCCTCCCAACTGCCACTCAAAGTTCTCCATCAACCAGGTAAGTTGTGTTGGAATGCTATTCATATCATGGAACTTGGTAAACTGTTCACTTGTAAGTCAACTAAATTTTGCATCAGAATACACTGCATCTTAACTCAGAGAAGTACATAATGAACCTACTTTTAGTGTCAGCCTTCTAAAGATGGATTTTTTTTTATTCTTAATGAAAAACTGACATTGTTTGGTAACATAAAAACTAAAATGAAAATTATTTTTTCTAGCCCCTTGTAGATCTCTGATTAAAAGCCTCAATTCCTTATCATGAAACTCATTAAGGGTTCATAAATCACGATGCTCTTGCAAAAGCTGAAGTATATATTAGCCTTTAATGAGTTGCATGATAAGGAATTGAGGTTTGTAATCAGAGATCTCCAAGGGTGTAGATTTCATAATTTCCATTGAAGTTCTTCCCTTCACCAAACAGAATCAGTTTTTCATTAAGAATAAAAAATCTATGATCTTGCAAAAACTAGAAGAATTATAGTAGCCCCTTTCGATAACTATCTGCATTCATAGTGCCCTGGCCCTAACTAAAGCCAAGCCCAGCCATGCAACCTAGTAACTAGCTGCATTCAGAGTGTGACGGTACTTGCTAGAGGCTAGTCCAACTGTGAAAACTCATGAATCTCATGGGCATATGGATCCTCATGATCACAAAAATATGCAAGTGTAGTAGTTAAGGGTAGAGCTAAAAAGTAGTATAGTTTTCGTACACACTGATTTTGGGAAAACAATTCTAGGCCAGGTTCAAAGAAAACATCAGTATGCGCAGGAAAACATAAATTCTTTTATCTACTGTAATTTTACTTTTGTATTAAGGAAGCTGCTCCACACAACTGTTGCTGTAGATTTTCCCCTCGCCTTCGGTTTCCCTTAGCACTGGACTTTAGATCTATTTCCTGTAATAATTTACTAAAAGCTCCTACTCTTAAGATTCAGAACAAAAATGTCATCAAAGCCCAGACCACCACTGGTAAGCACAAGGTCCTGTACAAGCCTAAGAGACAGCAGCATGATGAAACACCTGTTAGAGGAGCATATGAACATAGTCATAAACATGTTTTGCCCACATGATTTCCCAGAACTTTTCCTAAGGCCCCTTTGTCATTATTGATATCTCTATCACGAATCTAGAAATAATCTTCCAATCTACCCCAATATTCAAATACTAAAAACATTCATAAAGCGACCTCCTATGATAAGCTTCTGATCTACAAGTTCTCAAATTCTCTTTTTACTTCCAATCTACTCCAATATTCAAACAACTGATAACTTATCAACAAAAATATATATTCAAATAACTAATAGCATTCCATAAAGCCACTTCCTATGATAAGCTTTCCATCTACAATTCCCAAATTGTCTTTGTACACAGCAGATATTTTATGATTATCCATGATAATCATTCTGCTTTAGCATATTGAACTATTTCATGCTTTTTATAGTTCTAGATCTATTTATTAAATAATGATGCTCAAATGACACAAGAGATAATGAGATTGGACAAAGTTAATATCCTCAACTATGACTTGTTAGGGTTATCTTCCCCGAAGTAGAAGTGTGATGGAGTTTTGGATTTGCCCTAGTCTATCCCCGAACTACACTAGAATGAATGACATATTCAAGCTGGTGTAAGTATTTTTTCTGTCATAGGTTGGGCATGCCTGGAAGTTCTCTCAGCTTGAGCATTTAATTACCCAAGGGAAATACTTAATCCCCCCCTCCACCTGCCAAACTACCACCTATTTTACACTGTAACCTCCAAAATACTAGTTTCAACACCTGGCACCCCAATTCAAAACTTCATTTGCAACATACATCCTCTAAGTCTTGAAATTTCCGAACTACCCTTCATCTAAACTAATATCTGTAGTTCCCTTGACCAAAAAGCTAATAAAGCAAGGGCCCTTTGGACTTTCTTTATATAATGGCAATTGAACATTTCAGGTCCTAGAGGTACACATTACAATTGCAGTTTTAACTTTGGGTGTTAAGTGCCAAAATTGATAGCTTGGAGGTAAAATTGCAAAAGGAACTAAAGGGAGTAGTAGTTCAAAACATTAAGAACTATACATATTTGAGTGAGCACAGCAAACTGTTTTAATTGAGATGTTAAGTGCGAAATTTGTAGGTTGAAGATCACATTGCAAAAGGGTAAGAGTGTGAAGACGTGGTGTGTGTGTGTGTGCAAACACATAAAATCTGATTCCTTTTTATTCAGTTGAATGGAACACCGTCAATTATAAAAAAAATGACAGTAAAATAACCAACTGTCACTAGCCTATATGTCATGCATGCTGCTTATCTAGAGTACCTTGGGTCATTAAAACTTCGATTCAGAAGAGAATTAAGCCATCTTCACGCGGTGCTTATGCAGGTCTTAGAGATGAGATGCAAGCATTTGAGATTAACAAGGTTACGTCAAGGAAGACCATTGAGCGCCTTTTAGAGCAATTTGTTGGGATTACAAAAGGCTAGCGTTGCTTGTGGACCAAGGAAAAGTTTGAGCTGAAAGATATTTCTTCATTTAATTTTTTAAAGTCTTAACAGATAGATAAGTGCAGCTTTAAAGGATTGGTTTTACAAATAAACCTGTCAGCACAACGCCCCAACCAACCACTACTCCCTTGCTGTTCCGGTCTCAACCCCGTCACAATTCCCACTTTCCACAATCTCTTCCTTTTTATGTATGGCATCGCCACTCTCCATAGCAAGAAATGATATAACAGAAAAGCCTCTATTTTCCTATTTTTTTTATTACTGTTTTTTACATGAGAACAAAGATTTCATGTGGCATTGTGTGTTGCATGGTGGTGTTCGGGTGCCATGGAATGTTTTAGGTTGGTTTTCTTCCACAGTGGATAAACATTTTCATTAAAACAACAGATATTTTTCATTTGAAGTACTATAAGAGAAAATTACCACTTCTGATTTGTTTCTTGAGGGAGGAAAGAAGCACGAAATAATGTAGAGGTTTATAACACTTGCCAGCCTCGTAGGAATTTATATTAATCCATGTATCCTCGCATATGGTTACGAATGGATGAAAAACCATTTGGTTAAAAAGTTTAAAACACAATAAGCGAGGTTCTTTGAGCTTAGAGAGTTTATCATTAATGGTTGTTTGAAAATGCCGAAGAGAGTTGATTGGTCACAGTTTGATCTTGGGTTTGGCCAAGAATTTCTTTTGTATATTGCCTTTTTCCCAGAATCTATTGATTGTCTCAAGCCACTATTGTATGGTCACTGTGAGTTTAGTGAAAAAGTAGTTGTATCACACCTTTGACCTTCTAAACCACAAAAATTTCTTTCTTATCAGACAGTTTCGTGGGCTTCACCTATTATTGAAGGAACCAATCAAGAGAGTTTCATATTTGGTGCAACCTATATGAGTCCGTCTGTGATGTGTGTGCAGGCGTACTGGTGAAAGCTTGGCCCTTCCAAGGAAGAAGATGACTTCTTTTCTCTTCGGCCTTGGGTCGGGCGGCCTTTTTGATGGATGGCTTGTAAGTCAGCTTTTTGGGTTGGGTCGCAAATGAAAGGAAAAGCCAAGAAATGGTTGGTTCTCGACAGAGGGGCATGACATTGCCTCAATACGTTTCTTACGTGGGTCCTTTTCTGCTGTTGGGAGTCCCCTCTGAGGATACTTGCTCGCGATTCGGTCGAGCAAACATCCTTGATAATTTGAAGTCTGATGTCATTTTATTTATAATGGGATCATGTTACATCTCCTGCATACAAACTTCAGTACTTAACAATATTGTCCATTTGCAAGACTCTGCATGCGAGCCAAATTTTATCCGATCCATATTGGGAATCCGGACATCAAGGTCGGATAATCGGCCTACCTTGTAGGGACTGAGAACCAAATTTGCCTCCCACCCTTCACCCAGGTGATAGCTGATCAGGTTAGTGGGCTAGCTATTTGCTACTTTTTTTTAAAGAAAAATAGAAAAATTAAACTCCAATCGGGATGTTTGGATTCAAAAATACTTTCATCTCGTATCATCTAATTATTATAATTTTTCCTAACTTTCAAACAAAACATAATAAATAATTTAATTTTTTTAAATTTTAAAATAAAAGTAATATTAAAAAAATATATTCTAATAATATTTTGTTCAGTTTTCAACTTTTATTTCAATTTAACTCACGATCTAAACCTCCCCTTAAAAAAAAAAAAAAATGAACGCAGAAAGGCCATACATGAAGGACGGCTGGTGCCCCCAAGGTCGGTCCGCTCACGAGGTGGCTCTTTCAGGTCACCCTTTGGGTTGCCTAATCTAGACTTTCATAAGATGTGATCGATACTGGAGACGATGAACATCTGCTTTGGGTACAGTCTAACCACCTCGGGCAGATATGATGATAACATTGTGCATTTAAAAACAGCTCCTGGTATAGCCGGATATTCAGAACTACATTCGCGCAAACAATTCTACTCATTTGTTGCATTTTTTAAGGCCTTGTTTGTGTAAAAATATATTTTAAAATATTTACTTCACAAACATCATTCAAACATTAAAATATTTTTTTAATTTCAAATCTTCAACTTTTTTATCTAATTATTATAACTTTTACAAATTTTTAAACAAAATACAAGATATAAATTTTTTTAAATTTAAAAAAATAAGAATATTATTAAAATGTATATTTAAACAATATTTTAATTTTATAATATTTTTATTCAATTTTTTCTGTCTTCTTTTCCAAAAGCTAATAAAACATCTTAACTCATATAATTTTCCTACTATTCACAAATATTTCTGAAATATTCTAAGTATCGAAATTAGTCTCTTATTGAATTTTCTACATATGTTACTTTGATTTATTTCTTATCTTTTAATACAAGGGTTTATTAATAGTGAGAAATGATGTTGTTCACAAAAGATTTCTAATTCTTTTTAGCACTTTTATTTGTTTTTAGTATTTTTTATATCATTTTATTTTATATTTATTTTTTAACCTATTGTGTTAGGATACAGATTTCTTAGTCTCTTAGTTATCACATTAAAGATTTTTCTATACATTTACTAATTGTAATTTATTGTACTATTTTTCATTAAATGAATCATATCTCTTTACATTTTTTTTTTAAAATAAGTTAAGAAAAGCAACAAGTTTAAAATGCTCGCTATCAACTTGAGTTTTCTTTTTTTTATAAGTGAATTATCAACTTGAAAACTAGAACAAACATTGGAAGACTGACCCAAGTAAGTGGCAGAGGCACATCTTTTTACTATCATAAAGGTTGCAGCTTTGAAATTAAATCTATCTATAATAAAAGAGCGAGTTTAATAGCTACGGTGTAGGATTTCATGTGATAACTTTGACAAAAGTACCCCTCTACAAATCTCATGTTGGATAGAAATACCCTTGCTGCATAATCTAGTCCAACCAAAGTGCCCCTGCTACAAACCGGAGTTAGGCTAAAACGCTTTCGATACATATCCAAATAAACTAAAACTAGGATTGTTCATCCGAATGAACTAAAACAGGATTCTGGTTCCGGGTTTTGGCCCAGAACACGAGTTTCAAAACTAGGGTACACCAGGTATCCTTTTTTTTTTTTTAACAGTTTGAGTGTTTCAAGCCTGAGTTAATGCTTTTAAAGGGTGCTTGATTATGGGAAATCTGGAATATGGTAAACAACTTCCTGGATTGATCATCAGGAGTGAGATGCTATCTAATTAGCTCGTCAGTGGCGAATGCTAACATGGATATGTATTTCAAGAAATGCAAAACAAAGACGTCATATCATGGAATACTGTATTTGGCGGCTTCGCTCTAGAAGGGGATGCTGGAGAAATTGCAATACTATTTTACGAGTTCATGCTAACAGGAATGATGCCCAGCCATATCACATTCATAGTACTGTTTAGAAAGTGTGGGGAGCTAATGACTCTCAATCTTGGGATTCAATTTTTTTCAATTGCCCTACTTCTTTAAAATCTGGATTTGATTAAAAATAAAAAATCGGGTGCAACTCGGAATTCGGGTTCTAGGTTTTTAAAAACCAATTTCAATCTAGGTTCTAGCCCAGGTTTGACCCTAGCCAACCCGGTCAGGGTTTCGGCCCGATTTTGAAACTCGAGTTCTGGTCCGGGTATACCCGAGTTCTCGGGTCAAAACTCGGATGAACAGTGCTAACTAAAATACCCTTACAACAAATCAGATTAGATAGTAATACCCCTAACCCAAATCAAAGCAACCAATTAACAACCAAGAATCTTCGCAGCTATCAACAACCAAAAGCCAGCTAATTGACAACCAAAAATCTCATCTTGGATCTCAATCAATCATTAAACGAACAAAAATCTTCATTTTCATCTGAAACAATGTGATTGTCAAGACCAAACCGATGCTGGTGTCATGGGTATATGAACTTGTGACCTACGATGCTATCAAATAGAACTAGACAGCTCTGAGTATCATCAAGACCAAACCGACGATAGTGTCATGGGTATGAGAACCAGTAACCCACAACGCTGTCATGGGTCAACATAATCAAAGCTTGACCCACAGATAGACCTACAACATAGTCGTGGGTCCAAATCTAACTAGAGATAGACCATGGCGTTGACGTGGGTCCAAATCAACCTAGAGATATACCAAGGTGCAACCATGCGTTGTGCAAGCACTTTGCCTCCATGGTGCCCAACCCTAGAGTGGTGAGCACTTTACTCTCCATGATGCTCGCTCGGGGTGAGCACTTTGCCAAATCGCTTGTCTAGGGGCCAACACTTTTGATCTCTATGGTGCTCTCTCAGGGCAAGTACTTTTCCTTTGCACGATACTCATCGAGTTGACAAGCACTTTGCATCCTACAGTGCTTGCCCAAGGATGAACACTTTCCCTTTCCATTATACTCACCGATTGGTAGTATTACAAAACCTATGCAAATATAAAGGCATGTATTACAAAAACCAATGCTCTTTATCGAATGAAAGGACTTGAACCTATGCATGTATTAGTAGTAAGGAAGAACCTAGATAGGCTAAAGATCAAACTCCACCATGTTGTTCACTAAATGAAGTGACTTGAGCATTTAAATTTTCCAAAAACCCCCCATAACCAGCAATTTTTACTTACTGCCGATTATTTGAAATGAGAGTTCTTGGTGCAAGTGCTTGTAGACCTAATAAAGGTCAAACTTCACAATGTTTATTGGCCAATATTTTAGGGAGAATAGTTTAACTTACATTTCAGAAAAAGGTTCAGGGCCTACGATTGAAAGGTCAATTAAATTGGCCATTGATGATGGATACTTCGTAAACAAGTGGAGCAATTAGGCTAACTAGCATGTTATCCAGAAAATCAAACTAAAATATTGAAAAATTCTGTGGAAAACCGCCTTGCGTCGTTGTCGTTGCCTCGCATCTAACGTGGCAAAAAAAAAAAAACAAACGGCATCATTTTCGTTTCCTGGGTTTGGGTCTTCCAATGGGGTCTTCGTCTCCATCCTCATTTCAAACCCCACGACTTCTCCCCACACTTTCTCTTCTCTGAAACGCATTTCAAACCCCATGATTACCTTTCATCTTCTCTAAGCCGCAGATAGATCTCTCTTTGTCTTCTTCACCAACATTCATCGCTCTGTCTCCTTCTTCTCCATCCCTAGATTTCGTCTTCTCCAAGCCACAAACAAACCTCTATTCACCTTCTTCACATTCATCTATCTGTCTCCATCAACCCACGAACCACAACTGGTATTTCTCTTTGTCTTCTCCATGAGACCACAGAGCCACACCCACGAATCTACGAAGCCAGTGGTCTTCTCTTCGTCGTCACCCCCTTCATTTTCTCTACCCAAATCTGAAATCCCCTTCCCACAAAGCCCCGAAACCCTAACCCTAACCCTAACCCTTTCTAAGTTCAAAACTTTAAACACACTCCATACCCTCACTAACACCTGCGACACAGTTGTGGGAGTGAATAGAGAAGCTAACACAGAGTTTAGCTCCCAAGTAAGGTTCCATTTTCCAAGTTTTGATATTTGCAGCATTATATTGTAGTTCTACTGTTTCTTTATTTGGGAGTTTTTTAGATTTGGTGAGTCATGGTTTCCTAATTTATTTGGGATTTTTGTTTAGCGGCAGTATTGTTGTAATGGTTTATGAATTTCGTAGGTATGGATATTCTGGAATTGGTTGTTGGAGATTGGTGGTGTTGTTTTTAATTTTATTTTCTAATTAGAGGTTGGTGGTGTTATCGTTGTGTTGGTTTATAGTTTCATCATCTGTCATATATAATATATTAACTTTCTATATTAGCTCGACTCAAAAATTAGGTTGATGGTGTTGTGTTGGTATTTGTAGTTTGAGTTGGTCAAGTAATGACAGTCTTGTTCATGCCCTTTGGACACCTAATTGGAATGGAAAATAGGGAATCATCATTCTTTTTCATTGCTTTTTATTGAGGCAAAATGTCACCTAAAGTGCACAACCAACCGACATTTGAGGCTAGCTTGGACAATAAATCTTTTTGTTGGTCCATCACAGGTCTAGGTGCGACAATGTGGAAAATAAATCATTTTTCATTAAATAAGAGATAACATTTTTTATTTGGATGGTAGCAAGAGAACAACAAGTTTGAAAATTTTCCAAAATACAGAGAGAGAAAGGTTTCTGTCTTGGTTGGTTTTCTCCTTCTCTCTGACTTTTTTTTTTTTTTTTTTGGCTCTTGAACTTGTTGGCTGTCAAAGTCAAGGTAATCTCTCACCCTGTATTTAGTGGAAAGGCAAAAGGTCTTCCCTCCTCCCTTTCTAATCCATCTTTTGTTGTAGTGGACAACAGGATATTTGAGTCTTAACCTCTTCCTTCCCATTCCCCTATAGCCTCATTTTTTTTAAATAAATAAATAAAAGATATTATAATAAGAAAATTTAAGGTAAAAATGTTGCTTAAACCAAAAGAAAAAATGATTTGTATCTTAGTCTTTGACTCTTCTGAGTGATTGTATCTTTTTCAAGACATTGTATACTTAAGGCCAGAGTGTCTACCCACAAGTTTCAATCTGATGCAGTTCATCAGAATTAGTCATGAAAGTTGTTTAATCCATGTAGTTTTTTGGATTTCGCATGTAACAATTTATAAAACATCATGTTAGAATGTCATCATCATCATCATCAATATCTTCTTCATTGTTTACAAAATGTATTTTGGGACAAGCACACTGCTTCTGTAAGGTCGATGCCATATTGAGATATTCAAGTATTACAAGAAATCCAAGACGACCTTTCTTAGGGTGACCAAAGTACAGTACAGAGGTAACTGCATTAAGTGTACATCTAACATTTGTAAATTATCGTGATGAATATGTTGTACATCTAATAGTTTTGTTATATGTATAAAATGATTAAGAATTACCATACTGTAAATTTTTCAAGTGGGCAAATAATAATCAAGAGATTGAGTTCCATCTTCAAGAAAGACATAATGAACTGATAAGGAAGGAAAAAGAGGTCGAAAAGATGCTAGACGATGTGGAAAAGACGAAGACTAAGCTCCGTAAAAGAGTGGATGAAATCGAAAAGAGAGAGTCGGTGGTATCCAATAGAGAGATTGTGGTATCCAATAGAGAGAAGGTGCTTCTGGAATAAGAAACTGAAATGAGGCGTGGACGCACACTACTTCGGGTGTATTGGGTTTTTTTATTTGTTTTTGCATGTTACTTGGTAGTATCTAAGTAATTGCTGCCTAGTGTTAGTACCTAAGTATTGGACTCTATACTTGATGTAAATATATTAAGTTCAATACTGTCTACTGTGTTATGCTTATTGGTTTGATTATGGGTATGGATATGCTTAATTTACTTTTGTGTTATTTCTCAGTAAGAAAGAGGTTAGAATGCTTGACTAATGCATTTGCATGTGTTTTCTCCATTATGGATATCAGTATGTGTGTATTGGTTGATATGGAGATTTTAATTTTATGAAAACTGTCATTATGGATATCAGTATGGGAGTGCCATATAATACAATATTGTGAGAAGGAATTAAAGCTCATTCATTCTGAACGTTTGGTAGTACCCATAAAACTACATCTCTGGCAGCAATTGCAAGAATGTTAGTGCATAGACTCAAAATACTTGCACCGTTCCACAAGCTCCTTTGTTTTGTTATACTTTGTCAATGACCCGAGAATTGACCCATCACATCCCTACTTGACAAAAGTCATTAATTGTTTAGTTCATCATGTAACCAATTACTTCATCCCAGCTAAAGTAAAATAAGAATTTTTCCCAAGGCCATACGAATTGCAGCACCTATACATTCATCAAGTCGATAAGTAAATTACATGTAAAAATAAGTTTGTGATGTCATGACACTGTTTTGCTAATACCAATGAATGTCATGTATCTTTAAGACAAATTCCAATACATTCATTATACAAAAGTGCATTAAATACATAAAACACAATACACAATACTAAAAGCTATATATTTAATCATATCATTGCTACGGTTGTGATCCATCCAACCCAAAATCCATTGGCTGCGATCCATCTAACTCAATTTGCATCTGTAAACAATAAAACTCAAATATTAATGTCATCTCGATATTGGAACATTAAAATATAAAAAAAAGTTAGGATACACATACCTTTTCTTTACTTTGAATCACTGTTTCTCGGATCCGAGTTCCACTAATGTCAAAAGTTGTGCTTTCTGGAACGACCTGGTGAGAAATACTTGTAAAAACCTAGCCAAACATTAGATTTCAAGAATGCTTATGTACTTATAAATATACTTGTATGTGTCTAGCATTGGCCATATCAATCTCTGAATAGCCAAATAAAGATCTCTATGTGCTCAAGATAGGTGTATCTCCTCCATCTCCCTAATAATGAAATAACAAATAAGAACACAAAATTGTCATATTTTCTCTTGTAAAATATAAAAGAAAATGTCATATTAAATAGATGCACCTCTTTGTGTTTTCCCTTTCTTGGTGCTTTTTTCGCTTTCGCTTTAACTTTTCGCATATCTTTCTTCATCCTAGATGTTTTCCTCAGAGATAGGGGTCTGCCTTTCCCACGCATAACATTTGGACTACGTACTTGCCCAGAACCACCAATAGTAGTTATGCCCCTGGCAATATTGGAACATTGGAACCCGTTTGGGTCATCGATGGGGGTTCTTGGTTGACACGATACAACTCAATGATTGAATAAAAACTTAGCTTTCACATCTTGAGTATGCTCTTTCGAATATGCTGCAAGAGTAATCATCTGATAACAAATATTCAACATATCTAAATATCTGTTAGAATCTATCCATTGTTCTCCCGCATCATAGTGTGGATCAACGTGTATCGCCGTTTGATATTCTTCCTCCATCGATCTAAAAAGTAACTATCTGGCAAAAATTTAATCTCTACCCTTACCATTGCACCAAAAGTTCCGTGATGGGAAGATTTTTACTTTTGCAGACTTGACGACTCAACCCTAAAATATCGTCACTTTCCAAATTCATCGATATCCACTTGATATTCACTTAACATAACTCTAGCCCAATCACAAGTCTATTTAACATCAAGCTCAACTTAAAATACATGTCCAGATTTTTAAAAGTCAAAACCAAGTTGGAAATGAAATAAATCAACTAAGCCAAACTCAAGTTGAAAATGAAATAAATAAATCAAGCCAAAACCAAGTTACAACAGCCTAAGGCCCAAAAGGGCATTTTCAACATCAAAGGTCAGGGAACATATGACAAGGAGGAAGGGTAGTACTATCATTAGGCTTCAAAAAAATGGGATTGCTTATTTCGGAAAACTAGTGCACACGCATGAAATGACCTTCAATGACGGAATGAGGATTGCACAACATAATCATCAAGAGAGAGCAACTACGACACAGTGGTGTGGTGGCTAGGCGCAGCGGCAGAGCACAGTGGGAGGGAGAGAGAAAGTGAAGAGAGAGAGACGGAGGGAGGGAGGGAGAGAGAGAGACGGAGAGAAACAGTGGGAGAATCGGTGTGGCTTACCGAGAGGGATGGAGGTCATGCATGGTGGTGCAACCATGGACGGAGGAGCTGAGCATGGCGTCAGTGGTGGTCGAATTATCGAACTGTGTCTCTAGCCCTACAACTTTCTAATGTGAACTGTCATGTGTAGGGACTTTTGGAGCAATGACTGGTAGTTCGAGGTAAGGCTCACGGTGACTGGGTGGTTACTCATGGATGGCAAGGGCTGCACCATGCCATACTTGTGGTGGCTAGGTAGCTTGTGGTGGGGTCATGCTTGACATGAGGAGTTGCGGTTCAAGGTGGAATTGATTGTTAGGGGTTGCTCTCTTTTTAAGTGGCTAAAACAAAGGATTGTTTGGACGTGGGCATGGTCATGCCGCTTGGTGGTTGTCGTGGCCTTGGGTGTAGGAAGGCTGCAGTTTATGGAAGGGAGTCAAGGTGGTTGCCAGTTTCACGTTGGGCTAGTGGCTTCCATCGTGTAGGGGAGATCTTAGCATGTGGGGAAGTTTTTCATTCTGGTTGTTGCTGCAAGATCGAGGCTGGGTGGCAGCGGTTGTTGATACGTGCAGGGATAACGCTGTGGAGTCTCTAGCTGGGTGACGTTAAGGATACTGATGCTTGGTTCTTCAACGTATGTGGGAGAGAAATAAAGGGAAAATAACTGAAGAATTTAGGATCATGTGCGGCAACCCTAATTGAGAGAGGTTCTTCGTGCATGAGATGATATATATATAGGTGGTTGAAACCCTAGGAAAAAGAGAGATGAAGAAACATGCATGGATTTAAATATGTTGAAGACAATAGGTTCAAGGAATTTTAACTTGAATGGAACTCTAAAATTGTAACATTTGTTTGAAATTGAATACGTTAATGGGCTTGGGTTTCATAAATAAACCAGGCCTTAATCTCATGTTCAAAATAAATCAATCGTTCAATAATATTTTTGGGCCAATTACCAACTAATAAGATTCCACTTGTCCCTAAAATATTGCATGGTTTTAAACTAATTATCAAATCTAGTAAAACCCAATATCCCAGCATAAGATATTTTGGGCCATAGCCTATTTTAAAAAAATAACATTTTCTCGTTAAAACACAAGGCTTCTCAGACCTTATTAACCAAAATTTTTTCTAAAATATGGGCTTGGTGTTAGGCCTAGGTGTTACAATAACAATTCATTTCTCTCTAACTTATGATTCAAATTAATATTACCCTCCTCGATAATGTTGAAGGACATAACCCTTGCAACCCCATTGTCCCCCCTTGGTATTGGAACTACATGGACATATCCTTAAAACTCCATAAGATTGGACCTAAATCATGTAGTCATTGGACCCCCAATACCATATCACACCCAGGCAATACTAAAACAAATGCATCAATAGTAAAAACTTATCCCCTGTAGTTTAACATTGAGGGTTGGACATCTCCCCTCACTACTAACTTGCTCCCCATTAGCCATTTTGACCATTACCTTCTCATGTACATTAACTAGAATTTTCCCCTTCTTCACAATGGAGGGGTCTAGAAAGTTGTGGATACTAGCCAAATCTATCAATACCACCACTTCTTAACTCTCTACCCTTCTTTTAATTCTCATTGTTCTCGAGTTTAAGGAACTAATGAGGGCATGTAAGGATATTTCTAGTTGGTTAGAGTGAGTGACAAAATCTAGGGTTTCTTCAATTACTCCTCTCTCACTTCCTCAACTTCACCATATTCATCCTCCACTTCATCTATCAAGAACAACTTGGGTAGTTGGCATCTATACCTGGATTCCACTTTGAATCAAAGTAGCAACACAACCTTTTATCCTTCATTTCTTTCATATGCTGGGTTTTAATTTTTTAAAATTGGGATAATAGCATTTGGGCTAGTATGGTTGGTGTTTGGAGTCATGACAATATAATGTTTACGAATTCCAGGATCATGGAGATTAAAATTCTAGGGGTTCTTTCTAATGGCACTAACATTCTCCTTATGGATCTTAGCAAGGCTATAGGTTGTTAACAGATTTTTTCAGTTAGACATGCATACTGGCAACCTGATATCACCCTTCAACCCACTATGGAAACAACTTAGTTTGGTAAAACCTTCAAAATTGGACTTAAACTCTCCCACTGACCCTATTTGCTTGGGCCTAGTTAAAGACTCCATAGAGTCATCATAAGAAGATGGCCCAAATCTAATTAGTAAGGCCTTGGTGAAACTATCTCAATCCCTAACCTCCTCATATTTTTCTAAGTCTTGGAACAACACCAAGGCTTGCCCTTCCATGTGGAATGAGGCTAACCTTAACTTATGTTGCGGGGGAGTGTGTTGTGGTATGTAAAAAAGTGATTGACCTTATATAGCCAACCACTTGGGTCTTCATCAGGAAAACAGGAAAAAGTTAATCCTTGCTTGCCTGGAATGGGGCTCCCCCTTACTCCACCTACTCATTTCGAGAGCTATGGTTGTCTAAAGAGGATTCTCCCATCAGGTTGTGGTTGTTCCTCTTTTGTAGCTCCAAGGTGAGAGATGTAAGCTGCTGCATCACAGAATCAGACTATCTCTTCAAGACTAGCATTTTTGTCTCCAGATTCTTCAACTGAGAATCCATGGATTTCTTCAAGGCTGAGAGTCCATCCTGGAATTGGTTGATCCTTTTAAACCAAGATTTGTCACTATGGATCAAATCTCCGATACCAAGATTGTAGCACCTCTTTATTTATTTTAGAAAGTTGTATAAATTGGACTGTAATATCTGTGAAATTTTTGTAAAGAATGTGGATGATTCTTTATGAAAAAGAAGATGGCTCACTTCGAGGGTGAGTGCCTCTAGAATTAGAGAGAGAGAGAGAGGAAAAATTATAACTATATTGTCATAAAATTTGACATAATTCTGTAGAGTACAAACTCAACCTCATGTAGGTTGATACATGGGGGACATGCCCACTCTGATTTCTATTACAGATATTCACTACAAGACAAAGCAAATAACAGACTACATAACTTGTTTGACCAGCCCATTGGACCCACACTTGACCTAAAAAGAATGAATATGGACTCAGGAAATGCTTGCGAAGTTAGATGAGATGAGAAATTATGAGATTTCTGTGAATTGTGTTAAAATTATTTGAGTTAAGATGTTTTAGTTGGTTTTGTAAAAGTATGTGAGTCTCATAGTAAGATATGTTTGGACGTAGATGTGAGATGAGATGGTTTTAATTTTTTTTTTATGGGAAAGAGAAATGTTTTGGGTATCACCAATGATTGAAAAGTATATTTCATGATTGATGAGTATTTTTGAATATTTATATATTTAGAAACTTTCGGTGTTGTGTTGGATTTGAGAGCAAAGCAGCCCCCCTCTCTCTAAACTCTCTCCCCTCTCTCTACCCCCCAACTTCAAAATCGGCCAGAGGGCCCCCTCACCCTTCTTCCCTCTCCCTCTCTAGTTTTCTTCTCGTGTAGTGTTTAGTGGTTTTTTTTTTCTTTTTTGGTGTTTTGTGTCTTTACTTTCTAGAAAATAAAAACTTAAAAATGTTGTATCATTCGAACTAGGTCCTAATGGAGTTTCTCCCCCCTTCGCGTAGGCAGAGAGCGTGGGATTTTCTTCTTCCATACTTCAATTAGTCGGGTATGAAGTTTTGTTTTGTTGTTACTGTTACCTCTGTCGTGGACAGAGTGGAGCTATCTCTTAGACTTAGGTCTTTAGAGATTTGCTGTCTGGATTAGACCATATCAGTTACGAAAGTGTGATGGGAAGCTATTAACGTCTGTAACTAACTTATTTTTAATTCAATTTTGTATGTCCTCTTTAATGAATGAAATGAGTTATGTTATTATCAACAACAACAAAAATAGAAACTTCCCAACAATAAATTTTTCCCAAGTTAATTTATTTCTAAAATTCCAAAATAGTTAATTATTACTAAAACCTACATTTTTTTTTTCAAAACTTGTGCGGATTAATTTTCAACTTTACAAAGTATTTATAATTTTGAATAAAAAATAAAATTACAAAATATTTACGGAATGGAGGGAGGCGGATGGGGAATACTTGACTGTCTTGTGTGCTTTTTCAAAAGCTTCATAAATTTACTTGCATTTGTCACTGTTGTCAGGGTTGGGTAATTGATAGTCGTCAGGTATTATTCCATCATACATAAAAAAAAAAAAGGTATTATTCCATCAATGAACAGGTTGGGTTGAGGCGTCAAGAGATGTACTGAGACTAGATAAGATACGTCTTCACTTCTCATACATGTTTGAAGGTGAAGATGATTTTACTGTACGAGATATTCTGAGACGGTTTGTGTTTCATCCCAGCACCACACAACGCCTCAGGATATGTTTGGAAAATATGTTTCACTCAAAATTCTCATCTCATCTCTACACTTTTTCAAATCTCCATACAAAATATAATAAATAATTCAACTTTTTCAAATCCCAATATAACTTTTTCAAATTCCAATTCAACTTTTTCAAATCTTAAAATTAAAAAATAATATTTTAAATTTTAAAACAAAACACAAAATTCTCATCTTACCCTCCAAGCATAACCTCAATCTACTAAGATTATCCACCCAAGTGGCCCACGACATAAGCCAGGCCTAGAGGCCCAAGACCCTTACCAAAGACATAGCCCTAGCTTCCAATCAGTTCCCTTTCCATCGACCAGATCTGAGCTAGGAGTGTGACAGATAGTGTGTAAATGGAGGAGAGAATCACCCAAAAAGTTTGTGGATGGAATATATGGAAGTTTGAATGAGAAGCATATACGGTTTGTGAATGGAGCAATAGTTGATAGAGAACAAGAAAGATGAAGGAGATGAGAACAAATCGGGCAGAGGAGGAAATGTAAGATCTAGAGAGAAATAAAAAAATGTTACTGTTTGTGAGAGAGAGAGAGAGAGAGAGTAACTTTAAAATAATTGGATATCTAAATAACAGTTGTAACAATTTTTTTTTTTTAATAAAAAAAATGAGTGTTTGTCTATTCCAATGCAGAGCATTTTGAGCTCATATTAGCCAAAAAAAAAATGCATTGCAATGGGATTTGGCTTAGCCAATGCCATTTCTCCAAGTATAGTTTCACATAAACAAAACACAAAAAAAAGAAATGAAGTTATTTATACATTGACTTTGTTTTATATCTTAAAATGTTAATACAAAAAATATATACTACAACTTGGACATGCAAGAAAAAAACACAAAAAAATTCACAAATTTTTCAATACAACGAGGCCTCAAAATATTTTAAAGAATAAAAAATCATTTGTTGATATTATTGTATTAAAAAATAGTACTTCTTTCTCAATACATAACTAAATAATTTTTAAGAGAATCATCCTTCATTTTATCGTAAAGCTTTGTATTACAATTTTATTGGCAAAAGTTCTCTTTCTATAATAGCTATTAAAGTTTGAATGATTAATAAAATATGAATCAATCTATCATGAATCGAATGATAGATCTTTGATTTTTGTAAATCTAACTAAATCTTGACATAGAGTGAAAACTATAGAGAAGATTTTTAAATCAGGATGCTGAGACACATTAAGCTAAAAAGATTACTATTCATTATCGGAAATAAATCTTTTCTTGCGTTTTACAATCTTGAGAATAAAGTCTTTCAGAAAAAAACTATTTACAATTGTAATGTCGAGTATTTAATTGCATTTTTAGGATCAAATGTTGAATTACGAACAAGTTGCTTTATTGTCTTACTAAAGCTATTGCTTAGTTATTGAATTAAACAAGATCCAAAAGGCTACTTGAGTGTGAAGAAGCTTGATAGTGCATGGGAATGATGTACGTAGATGGTGATGCTTGTCCCGCAAATGCCGATTAAAATGGGTGTATGACCGGGGCGGCCGACAAAATAAGATGTCTATAATCTCCATGGGGGCGCGGACGATTGTCAATTGTAGATTCATGCAAGTTTAAGACTACGTTTGGATAATGGGGTGATTTCAGATAACTTATGAATAGTAATAAAAAATTAATAATAAAATATTGAATATTGAAAATAGATGAAAAGTAATGATAATGTTAACGTCGTGTTTTGCATACCTTTAGACCAAGTTCCAACAACTCAATTCTTCATGAATGGGCTACAAAAGAGGAAGAGTAGTGCAACTAAGAGAATGCGGTCCTGGGGCCAAGAAACCTCTAATGCCAAAGTTAGTAAATATTATTGAAGTTTGTAAATAAATAAAGAAGCCTAAGGATCAGAAGCTTTTTTTCATACCTAGAGCTAACTATTTATACCGTGATTGGGTGGTGTAATTGTCTTTATCTCCCCAAAGTCTGCGTCTTCCTTTTTGTTTCTATTATCAAATCTTTTTTAATGTAGCGTGGCTCTACAATGACTCTATAAATGTGGTGTGTAGCTTAACAGTGGTGTCATTAATGAGGCATGGTTTCTCGACTTT
Organism: Cyclocarya paliurus; assembly: GCA_029856935.1. NCBI lineage: Eukaryota > Viridiplantae > Streptophyta > Magnoliopsida > Fagales > Juglandaceae > Cyclocarya > Cyclocarya paliurus. The sequence continues at coordinate 18,003,798 of CM056951.1, forward strand.
ACGTCTGGTCTATATGAGCCGTAGATGATCTAATGTCGATGGATCGAGGGCCCTTTGCATTTCCTACTACGCTCTGTGCAAGTCTCTAGGTTCTGAAAGCGACCACAGACTGTCAAGCTGATTTGTCTTGTTGACTATTTGCCGCCCCTCCCTGATAGATGTTTTGTCCCCTACACGGACTTGGGGGCCCTCCAATCGAGCATTGGGTTGAGGCCCAGTGGGCTTTGAGAAGTAAGAAAAATTCCCTTACAGTCTCCAGTTCCTCTCAGACGGGTCTGAGGTGAATTCTTTCTTCATTCCTTAAACCTTTGCTTTGCTAGATCCCCCGGCCCTTTTCACTGTGTGCTGAGCAACCGTCCACATTACACCCACGTGGCAATATAGCGTCAGTTACATTTTCACATTAAATGGTGCCCCTTCGATTTCTGCATCATGAATTTGTGTTACGCAACTATTAATTCTGCACATCATATCAACAAATATGCTTTGCAGTAGTTGCGATAATCGAGGGATCTTGGTACTTTGGGGGACCACGTGGTGCTATGTGAAGTTATGGCGTCTTAGGAGTTTAAATGTCAACCCTGCCTATATAAGGACCCTCCTCTACGTTGGAAAATCCATTACACTCATTCTGCCTTTTACTTTGCATTTTGTGGTCCTTGCTCTGTTGTTTGAGTTCTCTGTTCCTTCATTTTTCTTTTCTTTTCTCTCGAAGTTTCTTTGCTTTTCGATAATCTTCATGCCTTGCTGGACGAGTGGGGTCCTCTGGTGGTGCCCAGGCCATGACGGTTCCACCCTAGATGATTTCACAAGGTTTTCATGGCGATCAATGGTGACCTCTGCCGTATTGTAGAAGTTGAGGGTGACCTACAAGATCCCTTCGAAGTTGGAGCTTGTGGTGCCTTCCCCCACCGACAGAGTGGTGGATTCCGAGGGCTATGGCACCAAGGTGGCGGTGTACCCTGCCATGTTCTCTTGTGGCCTTAGGCTGCGGTTTTGGACTTCTTTGAGTTGGGGCCTACTCAGCTTCCTCCCCCTTGTGTGGAGGATTCTTGTTTCATGCTGCATCATCTGGCGCTGCGTGTTGGAAGAGACCGGGTCAGATTTCCCGGATCTTACAGCCTGTGAATTCTTCATTACTCACAACGTTGTGTAGAAGGGTCGCACCTTTACAGTTCCAGCGTGTTCAGGAACTGGTTCGGGTGGAGGCTAACATACTAGCATGAAGGGTACAACCACAAATTCTTCTTCTTGATAGGAGTTTCCAGCCAGGCAAACCCTCAAGCGCTTGTTTCATGTACATGCTATATGGGGTACTGTAGATGAGGACACAAATTGCCACCTCTAGCCGACCCCGGAGGAGGAATTGAGGCTTATGATCATTCGAGCCTGGGTGAAGTTGGTGACATTTCTTCAAAGGCTCTATAAACAAAGGACAGCCTTTGGTACCTAGCTCCCTCGGCCAACTTGCCCTCTGATGTGAGTATCCCTATAAACCCGGTCACGTCGCTTGCTCGCAACCGCTCCCCTAGTTCGTCGATTGTGGGAAGAGCCCCAAAGGATTTCACCCACCCGTGCCGACTCTAACAATGTCCCCATCCCTCCAGGGGGCCTTCTGTTATAGGGCTTTTTTTAACCAAGCAACCCTAAGAACTCCCGAAAAGATGGTGACGATAGCGAACCCTTCGCACGCCGCATTGCCAATCCAAGGCGTTGTTGTCGAGGTTGCCCCCGTGATCGAGGTCACCCCCTTGGGTGGTGTCGAGGAGGCGGAGACTGACGTTCTAGCTGAGGAAGCCATGGCGCCTGGTGAAAGGGAGGGCATGGAAGTCATTGAAGAAGTTTCTGTGGATCTTCGGATGACCGCTTTGTCCAGTCACACTGACTAACTTCGCGAGATGGAGGGTAGACTCCAGAGGCTACTCGCACGGGTAAAACCTTACTTGCAAATTCCTCAGACTTTCCTTTGTTCTTTTTTTTTTTTGGTTTTGGCTTTACTTTCAATGATAAGGATTGAAGCGTCTGGCGTCCTTCATCGTGGACAGCCAAGTGGAGCTGAGAAACAAGAATCAAAATCTTCATTCGCTGGTTCAGGTGGCCTTGGACTGTGCGGCCATGGAGTGGAAGCAGAAAGAGGTAGCCGAGGAAGCCCTTGCCTACTTGATAAAATCCCAGGGGGAAGTCGGTGAGCTCCGCATTAAGGCCTCACTTGTTTGTGAGGCAAAGAATGTGTTGCAACAGTCCCTTGACAAGTGCCAATCAAAGCTTGAGTGGCTGTAGGCCGATATCCGGGAGCTGCATCAGAACTGGACACAGACAGTTGGTCGATCAAATGGCTCAGAACTCAAGTTCAAAAAACTAACGAGTCAGCGACAGCAAGGAGGGAAACCCTAGAGGAGGAAAGGCAGCGAAGGAAAGATGTGAAGGTGGCCCAGGAAGTAACCAGGTTGGCTCTTGAAGATCGCGAAACTACCATTCGAGGTTTGCGAGAGGAGTTGTCTTATGTCTGTGGTGTCCGCGACGATACGTGGGACTTCAGCTATAAAGAAGGCTTGGAGTGGATGAAGATTCACATTCTTCAGAACCCCCAAAGCGACCTCAAGGTTATGAATGTGAGGAATTTTTCCCCGCACGAGGAGTTTCTGTGGTGGTGTGACATCTTTGGGAAGAGTCTGATCCCAGCGGCTTTGGTGATGGCCCTTCAGGGAACGATCTCGCCTGTTGAGGGTGGATTTTCTGGGTAGATCTCCTTGCCAATCCTCCATTGTTGGGGCCCAAGACCCCTTGTTCTCATTCTCGCCCTTGTGCTTATTATGCCTCAATCGTTTTAGCCTTTTTGCTTACAAGGCTCGACTTCAAAGCCATTCCCCCCCACCCTGGGCATCTTCACTTCCTCCAACCGTTTCTTCTTCCTCTCCAAAGTCGGCAGGTGGTTTCGGGCGTCTCCTGGGCTGTGGTCATCACAATATGACTCAATTAATTGCCTCATTACATCCCTGTTGATGTTTAGAGGTAACCTCGAGCGTTATCGACACTTCGTAGTGGTGGAGATCTCTGCTTGTTTCTCGCATGGAAATATCATTTGATCAAGCTCAGTTGCAGTGATGACTGGCCTTCATCTGGTAAGCGGTTCTCAATGTAGAAATCAACTCCGAGATGTTCCAATTCTTGGCAGAATCTTCATCGTTGTTGGAGATTTTTAGCTCATCCTGTTTCAGATAGGTTCGAGAATAGTGCAGTCTTCTGGTCCTCCTAGATTATCCCCGGTCGTTTTATGGTCTAGGTACTGGAACTTGTTTTTTGAAGATATAAGGTCTCACGTTGTAACTTATTCCTCGTAGCTCTGTGGCTCTATGATGTAACTTGTTCCTTGTAACTCTGCAACTTTATGATGTAACTTGTTCCATATAGTTTTGCGGCTTTACAATGTAACTTGTTCCTAGTAGCTTTGCGGCTTTATGATGTAACTTTCAACGATTAATGAAATTACCTTCTGTTAACTCTATCTAGTCATTCTTTTTTTGCATTCTTTTCCACTACTCCTCTTTTCTTCTTGCTTTTCTCTTCTCTTTTTGTTTTAAAGGGCCGGCTTGGGTAGAGCTCAGCCACAATGGTTTGCCGCACGGCATCTCTTGCAGTCCACCCCACCAGTGCTCAGCCAACATTTGACAACCGTGCCTGCCGGCAATCTTCAGGCTTACGCTCTTTTAGTTGGCCTTCACTATGAATCCATTTTCCTAGGCCTTCATGACTTTGCTTAAGGTGCGAGTGTTTTTTATATCTTCCTTATCATAGCTTTGCTCTTCCAGTAGCCGTGAGGCTGATCCTGCTTTCCGTTGCAGGGAGTCAAGATAGTGTTAAGCCTGGCTTACGCTCTTTAGCCTGCGATGAGGTAAACTAGTTTGAGCAGTTTGAAACCTTACCTATCTTCCTCCATTAGTGTAGATTTGTCCTTCGGGCAGCCGCGAGGCTGATCCCGTTCTCCACCGCGGGGAGTCAAGACGGCCTTAAGCTCGACTTGTCTCCTCGACCCATTGGGTAAAGGTGAAAACCGACATCGTTGGCACGGTTTTTGGGCAAAACCGACGCCGACCGACGTCTGAAAAAGTGGGGGAGCCACCGACCGTAACCAGTCGATGGGGAGGAGGAAACCGATAGAGCAGTTCTCTGACGGTTCTCGATCGGCGTCGGTTCCCCTACCAGTGATTATCTACTGAGAGAATAATGAGAGAGAGAGTTACAGAGGAGAGAGAGAGAGTTGCAGAATTTTGAACTCGGGAAGAAGAAGAAGCATTTTGAAACGACGCCGTTCCACTTAAGTGGAACGGCGTCGTTTCAGACTTTTTTTTTTCCTTACGTTCTTAATAAAACGGCGCCGTTCCATTTAAACTTAAGTGGAACGGTGTCATTTTGATAAGGTTATATTAAAAAAAATGATTTTATTATATCAGTCGATTCAACGGTCCAGTCCAGCTTCAAACCAGGATCGAACCGATGAACATCGGTTTCTTGAAATTTCCACCGCACATCGACCGGTTCCTTCCTGACGCGGCCGGTCGGTTCGCGTCGGTTTCTGTATAGCCCTACCACTGGGAGGTAAAATAGTCTGAGTAGTCTGAACTTTGTCTGTCTTCCTCCATTAGCGTAGATTTGTCCTTCAGGCAGCCGCAAGGCTGATCCTGCTCTCCACCGCGAGGAGTCAATATAGCCTTAAGTCTGACTTGTCTCCTCAGCCCATGAGGAGGTAAAATAGTCTAGGTAGTTTGAAACTTTGTCTGTCTTTCTCCATTAGCTTAACAACGTCCGTCCTATTTAGGTGAATGAGAACATTATAATTACTTTGCTCTTTTGTCGCAGAAATCAATGTTGCAAACTTGGGTTCTCTAATCTATGCCGCTCAATGCTTGTTGATGATATCCGTCTTGATTGTTCTGTGTTGCCGCCGTTCGTGTTGACAATGTCCACATCTTTTGCTTCATTATTCGAGCAGTCCATGGACTTGGCCCGCTCTCCACCCGAGAGAGATCGGAATGTCTCACGTCAAATCACCTCTTTCTCCCTTGATGAGGTAATTCAGATAGCGGCGTGGCTGGTCTGCTCCTCCACCATAGGCAAGTCGGGATAAGTATTCGGGCAACCTCAAGGCCGAACCTACTTTCCACTATGGGAGGGATAAGACAACTTTTAGATCTACCTTTCCTTATGGTATCCTACAAGGAGGTAAGCCATTCGGGCAATTTGTTACTAGACCCACTCCTGCTTGTTGACACCGTAGGAAAGGGTAATTTTGGATCAGAGTGGCACTGATCCCACGCTTCGTTGTAGCGGGGGTCGAGGTAAGTTATTCGAGTAGCCGTGAAGCTAATCTTGCTCTCCATTGTGGGAGGGATAAGGTAACCTTTAGGCTTACCTTTCCCTATTGTATCCCTTATGGAGGTAAGTCATTCGGGCAGTCTGTTACTGAACCCGCTCCTACCCGTTGACATCCACGAGGAAGGTAAAAGCTTTTTCTTTCAGATCGTTGAGGACTAACCTGCACTCTGTCTCAAGAAGGATAAGGCAACCTTTAAGCCTACATTTCCCTCTATTGCCCACAAAAAGGTCATTCGGACAACGATGCGGTTGATTTGCTCCTTTGACGTGATGGGGGTCAAGGTAAGTTATTCAGGGCGCCTTGGGGCTGGTCCCGCTCTCCCGAACAAGGAGGCTGAGACACCTACATGCCTATTATCATTCGATGGGATGTAAGTTGTTTGAGCAGTTTGTTCTGGACCCGCTCCCACTCGTTGACGTCACAGGAAATGATAAATTTGAGTCATGTTGGCACTTATCCACACTTCTTCACAGCGGGGGTCGGGGTAAGTTATTCAAGTAGCTATAAAGTTAATCTCGCTCTCCACTATGGGAAGAATAGGGTAACCTTTCCGCCTACCTTTCCTATAGTATCCCGCAAAGAGGTAAGTCGTTCAGACAGTCTATTACTGAACCCGCTCCCGCTCGTTCACGCTTACGAGGAAGGTAAGCTTTCATATTTGGGTGATCAAGGACCGACCCGCGCTCCTCCATGAGAGGGATAAGGTAATCTTTTAGGCCTAACTTTCCTTTTTTTTTTTTTTTATCTCGCGGGGAGGTAAATTGTTGATGGAGTTCCCGTTTAGTGGAATTGACTTTGCTGATGGAGTGTGTTGATTTTTTCGGAGAGGAGTTTGCTTGGCGAGTTATGTTATTCCCCTGAAATTAGGCATTGAAATACAAAAACTTCTTTTATTAGGGCCCGTAACGGGTGCATGAGAACATATAAAATTATAATAATAGACCGGCTTAGCAATAATATTTTTATAGATGTTCGGCGTTCCACAGGTGTGGCAACTCGTTTCCTTGGGAGTCCCTAAGGCGGTAAGAGCCGGACAATTTGTGGTGATGACCATGTAAGGGCCCTCCCACGGGGGCCTAGCTTTCCCTCATTCCGTGTTGTTGTTCCTGTCTCTTTAAGTACGAGATCTCCGACCTTGAATGTTCTTAGCTACACGCGCTTGTTAAAGCATTTCTCGGCTCTTCTTTGTTGGACATGGTTTTTATCTCAGCTTCTAGTCGGACTTCTTCCAGTAGGTATAGTTGTTCTGTCAGCCGCTTGTTATTGGACTCTTGCTTGAAGTGCTGAACTCTGCTGGTGGGGATTTCGATCTCTACTGGCGGGATCGCCTCGTGACCGTATGTAAGGATGAAGGGGGTTTCCCCAGTTGACATTCTCATCGTAACCCGGTAAGTCCATATGGGAGTTCTTTTGCCCACGCCCCATTTCTGTCGTCGAGCCGCTTCTTGAGCATTCCTATCAGCATTTTGTTGGTCGCCTCAACTTGCCCATTGGACTGAGGATGTCCCAGGGATCAGTATCTAAACTTGACCCCCAATTTTCGACACCAATTATGGTAGTAGTTGGAATCAAACTGCCTTGCACTATCCGAGATGATGGTGTGTGGGACGCCAAACCTACAAACTACTGACTTCCATAGAAACTGCATGATGTTGCTTGCCTTGATAATTGCTAGGGCCTCAACTTCGACCCATTTGGTGAAGTACTCTATAGTCACCACCACAAATTTGACTCCCCCTTTGCTCGAGGGGAGTGGGCCAACCAAGTCGATTCTCCACTGGGCAAAAGGCTAAGGCGACGTGATTGACGTCAACTCCTCAAGCGGACAATGGGGCATCCTGGCATACTCTTGGCACTTCTAACACTTACGCGCATAGTCCTTGGTGTCCCGTAAGGCCTGAGGCCAGTAATAGCCCACTCTCATCTCTTTTCCGGCTAACGCTTGTCCTCCCGAGTAATTCCCACAAATTCCTTTGTATATTTCTACTAACACGTACTACACTTCTTCTGGGGAGATGCACCTTAAAAGAGGCGCCGAGTGACCCTGCTGATATAGGACTTCCTTGATCATGGTGTATCGTGCTGCACTATTTCTGATCTTCCTCGCCTCTTGTTGATCCTCGAGTACCTCGTTGGTTTCCAAATATCTGATTATGTCTCCTGCCCAATCTTAGGCTCCAGATCGTATTTCCATTACCTTGATTCCCACAGCAGGTACTTCCACTGTTTTAGGTCACTATATTTTTTGGCAGGGGGAGTCTTCCTGTCTAGATGTGACATGCGCCAACTTGTCCACTTTCTGATTTTCTATCTTCGACACTTGCTGAATTTGGAAGTACTTGAAGTGGGGGCATTCGGCCTCTATCAATACTAGATAGTTTTTTCAATTTTTTGCTCTTTACAACAAATTTCCCTTACACCAAATTCATCACTACCTGAAAATTGGCCTATACTTCGATCTTGATGGCGCCTAGAGACCAGGCCATCAGTAATCCTAAAAGTAGTGCTTTGTACTCCACCTTGTTATTCATTGTTTTGAACGCCAATTTAATGGCGTAATTGTGTTCTTCTCCCTCGGATGCAACGATATGCACCCACACTCCCTCTCCAGTCTAGCAAGACGAGTCGTCAATGAATACTTGCTAGGACTTTACAGTTGGTGCATCATCGTCCTCTACCGAGAAGTCGGTGAATTCAATGACAAAATCCTCTAATACTTTCCCCTTTATGGTGTTTTGTGGTGCGTAGTTAATATCGAACTCACTTAGCTCCACCTCCCAATTCATAAGCCGGCTTGAGGCGTCCGGTCGTTTCAATACCTTATTTCGAGGGGTTTCTGTAAGGACCCGCACTAGGTGAGCTTGAAAGTACAGATGTAGCTTGTGTATAGTTACTACTAATGCAAAGACCAGCTGCTCTATGTGGGCGTATCTAGCCTCAACCCCCCAATACGCCCGACTAGTGTAGTAAATCGGCCTTTGGACCCCCTCCTCCTCGTGTACCAACACTGAGGAAGCTGTCTGAGGGGAGACCGCTAAGTACAGAGTCAACGCTTATCCGCACCGAGGTTGGTTGAGGAGCGGCGAACTCGTGAGGGCTTCGGAAGCCTGGTTGCACTCTCCATCCCATGCCTTCGCTTTCTGCAAGACTTTGAAAAATGATAGGCATTTGTCAGTTGATCTCGATACGAACCTGTTGAGGACGACTATTTGCCCAGCTAGCCTTTGTACTTCATTTATGGTCTAAGGTGGGGCCATGTTGAGGATGGCTTCCACCTTTTTAGGGTTGGCCTCGATACCTCACTTGAACACCATGAATCCTAAGAACTTCCCCGACCCAACACCAAAATCGCATTTTGTCAGATTCAGCTTCATTTGGTATTGTCCTAATATCGCAAAAGCGTATCTTAAGTCGTCCAAATGCTGTTCTAAGGTTCTATTTTTGACCAACAGGTCGTCCACATAAACCTCCATATTTCTTCCTATATGGCCTTTGAACATAAGGTTGACCAACCGCTTGTAGGTGACCCCCGCATTCTTAAGCCCGAAGGGCATCGCCGTATAACAATACAAGCCTCAGTTAGTGATGAACGATGTTTTCTCTTCGTCCTCAGGGCTCATACGGAATTGATTATGCTCAAAGTAGGCATCCATGAAACTGAGCATATGATGACCCATCATTAAGTCGACAATGAAGTCAATGCGAGGAAGAGAAAGTTGTCCTTTGAGAAAGTTTTGTTAAGGTCAGTGAAGTCAACACACATTCTCCATTTGCCACTCGGCTTTTTTAAAGCACTACATTAGACAACCACTCTGGGTAGTGAGCTTTTCGAATGAATCCCGCACTCAGCAGTTGGTCCACCTCCTCAGCTATGTTAACATTCTTCTCTGCACTAATGCTTCGGCACTTCTACCTCACTCCTTTAGCTTTTGGGTCTACACTTAGGTTGTGCTGTATAATTTCGAGCACTATCCCAGGCATATCCCCATGGCTCCACGCGAACACATCCTGGTGCTTAGCTAGAAGTTGCTGCATGGCGCTTCGGGCTTTAGACGTCATTTCGCTACTAATTGTCACCTTGGCTTCTGGCTGATTTAGGTGAAGAGTAACAAGTTCCAATGGTCCGATTGGTTCTGCTTTCCGGAGTTCCTGCTTGTCTCGAACTTCACTTATGACCTCTATGCGATCTGGATCTGGCAAGAAGGTGCTGGCATCCTTTGTTGGATGCATCACTTTGCCAGCATGTGTATGGCTTCCTTCCATTGCGACCTTCTCACTCCCTTGTACTTGGCTCCCTGTCTGGTTTACTTCCATGCCTCTTGTAGTTTCAGCAAGCTTCTGAGTTGCCTAGAACTGGTTATCTCAGGCGTGTGAAGTACATGCAAGATCTATAATGATCCCATAGACGGCGCCACTGTTAACATTGTGTTTCTCATACCTTTGGGCCAAGATCTGACAACTCAAGTCTTCAAGAGTGGGCTTGCAAAAGAGGGAGAATAATGAAACTAGAAGAGGGTGGCCATGGGGTTGGGGAACCTCTAATGCCAAAGTTAGTAAATATTCTTGAAAGTTTGTAAATAAGTAAATGAGTCTAGGGATTAGAGAGCTTTTTTCGTACCTGGAGCTGGTTATTTATACCGTGGTTGGGGAAGTGCAAATCATCTTTGTCTCTACAAAGTCCGTGTCTTCCTTTCTATTTATGTTGTCAGATCTTGTTTAATGCAGCGTGGCTCTACGACGACTCCATTAATTTGGCGTGTAGCTCAGCAGTGGCGCCATTAATATGGCATGGTTTCCTGAATTTGCGTCTAGTCTATATGAGCCGTAAATGATCTGATACCGATGGATCTAGGGCCTTCTGCATTTCCCGTTGTGCTCTGTGCAAGTCTCTGGGTTCTGAAAGCGGACGCAGACTATTACGCTAATATGTCTTGTTGACCATTCGACACCCTTCCCTAGTAGACGTTTTATCCTCTACGCGGACTTGGGGGCTCTCAGACTGGGTATTGGGCCAAGGCCACTGGGCTTTGAGAAGTGGAAAAATCTCCTTATAGATAAAATATTGAATAATATCGAGAGATAGTGGTGATGAGAAAAACAATTACAAAAGATAAAATATGGGAGGTAGTGATAATGGGATGGAGGTGGAGTAAAATCAACTTAAATACAATTGACTACGGAGGCTCATAAACCTTACATGCTCCCCATATGGAGGCGCGTGAACCTCACATGCCAATGGAATTTAGCAAATTGAGTTTGAATTGGAAAATTGGGAGAATGGGGTTATAGTGGTGGAGATTATGGGTGTCAACGAATGGTGGATGGCAAAAGATCTTGTAAGACTTAAATACGAGAAACTTGACAATAAGATGGTAAGGAAGCTGAGAAATAAATGGGAAGGAAAAGAGTAAAAATAAGATTAAGGGGATGTTTGCAAACATATCTCATCTCATCTCATTCCATTTCATCTTATTTTATTTGTTTCTCAAACATCACTTAACACAAATACTTTCAAACTAATTATTACAACTTTCTCAAACAAAAACAAAAAACAATTCAACTTTTTCAAATCTCAAAATAAAAATAATATTAAAAAAATATATTCGAATAATATTTTAACTTTGTAATATTTTTTATTCAACGTTTTGCCTCTTCTTTCTCTAAACTAAAAGAATACCTAACTCAAACTATCTCACTACTATTCACAAATCATCTTATAACTATTCACAAAATTCTTATTTTATGTGATTCCCCAAGCATCCCCTAAGATATAAACGAAAGTGAGAGCTAGTTTCTTCATCTTCCTGTAAGATTTTCTTATTGGGTGGGGAGCTTAAGTAGAGAAGGTAGGGGAAAATAAGGGAGAGGGGAAGAGGGGACAGGAGAGTTTATAGGTGCGTTCGGGAACACAAATATTTTCAAATATTCTCAAGTATTTTCAATTATTTCATTTCCAAACACACTCAAATACAAAACATTTCCAATTTCAAATTTTTAATGTTTTCTTCTAATCGTTACCTAATCATTACAACTTTCTCAACCTCCCAAACAAAACACAAAAAATAATACAACTTTTTCATATTTTAAAACAAAAATAATATTAAAAAAATTAGATTCAAACAATTTTTTAACTTTATAATAATTTTATTCAACTTTTTTTTCTCTCTTTTCACAAAATTTAATAAAACATTTTAACTTAAACTATTTCACTACTATTCACAGATATTCTGAGATATTATAAATATCCAAACAAGCCATATTCGAGTGATTTTCATTATGCTCTTTAGCGATTTTCGCTCTATAATTTTCTTCATTTGTTTTTCCATTTTTTTCAAACATAAACTATAAAACATTTCACTCTTCGTCTAAACATATGGTCACTTATTTAATTAAAATAATATTAAAAACTAAAGAAAATACCAGAAATGAACTCTAATGACCCATGGCTACCACAAGGTGGAGCCCATTAATTTAATAAAACTTATAAATTTCACCTCAACTTTAGTACTATCTTATTCATAAGCGAGTCCCTCCAATGGAATGTGGTGCTTTGTGTGTTTTACACACTCCAATAGGAGTGTAACACGTGTGTAGCAATGAACTCCATGGATATCGTTGATTGTTTGGTACACAAATAAATGAAATGAGATGAAAATTAAAAATTAAATAAAATATTATCAAAATATAATTTTTATTTTAGAATTTGAAAAAGTTGAATTATTTATCATATTTTATTTAAAAGTTTAGAAAAATTATTATAATTGGATGAGATAAGATAAAATAATTTATGAAAACGATTAAGAATAGAGTAATGTCCTTGTTATTTGAGTGATAAACTTAAAAAAAATTAGGAATAAGATTTTTCTTCAAACCGGATAAGAGGTTTTTGGGTGATTTACATCCTTAAGTGTGACACATCATTATTTCATGATACTTATCGTGGGTTGCCTTACATGCTACTATCTGCTCTTTTGCCTTACTGTTGAGTCCGTTCATCCTCTCTCTCTCTTCGAGTTCAGTACTTTCTTAAGTCCTCTCTCTATTACAATCAACTCATAATTTCTTATTGATTTTAAACAATTACTCACAATCAACAAATAATGCAGCAAAGCGACGAGTAGATCAACTTGCTCCTTGCCATGAAGTGGACTGCTCCTTCCCTGGAGACTCTCTGCACCTAACAGTGAATTCCCATTCCTTGAATGGAGTAAAATACAAACTCAGCTCTTACAGATCATATCAGACATGCGACATGGATATGGACTCTCTAAGGCTGCGTTCGGATGTTGAGCTGAGTTGAGTTATTTATGAATAATATTGCGTTAAGATGGTAGAGTGAGATTTTTAGAGTCCACCTAAGATGAGTTTAAATGTGTTTGGATGTTAAGATGAGTTTAGATGTATCTATGGGAAGTTGAAAAAGGTTCTGGATCCCACGTGTAAAGAAGTGTTGGATTAAAAAAGGTTGTGGGTCCCACGTGTAAACATGTTTTGAGTTGAGATAAGTTTAGTAATTTGAAAGTTGGGTATTTGGATGTTAGACTTAGTTTAAAATTAGACTGAACTGACTTGAATTCAGATGATTTTAACAATCAAACGGGGCCTAATTCAACAGACATAAGCTCTATCATGAGAAGATCTCAACCTAGCTCCAGCCATAGAAACTACAAAAGAAACCACATAACTTGCATTAGTGAGAAGAATAGTTGCAACCAAACCACTAAACAAAACCTCACCGCATGCAAGGTTCAAAGCAGCCTAGAATTTTATCAAAAAATTCCATATTGAAGATTTAGATGTAAATCTTTTCCTCTTCACTTTCCAGACAACTCGAGATAAACAAAGAATCATCAGCCAAGCCCCATGGAATTTCAAGGGACACTTGCTCATCCTAAAGTCATGGCCTGTTGGATCTTCATGGCATGAGATAAGTTTAAATGCGTCAATTTTTCATGTGCAAATACATGGCCTTATACTTGATCACATGACTGTTGCAAATGCTACAAAAATTGGGAAAGCTCTTGGAACCTTATTGGAGGTGGATGTAGATCCACACTTTGGAATAGCATGCAAAAAATTCATAAGAATCAAGGTGGAAATAGACATAACAAATCCACTCAAGCAGGGATTCTGGCTCCCAAGAGATTACAACATAGACACATAGGTTACTTTCAAATATGAGAGGTTATCAGATTTTTGTTATACATATGGTAGGCTAGGTCACTCACATATTTTTTGCACTTTTCTAAAAGCTATTCCCACCTAACTTCCCTTTGGACCTTAGCTTAGAGCCAAAAATCACACTTCAGGAATTATTTTACCACCTCAACAGGGCCAAGCAATCATCTCAAGAACTATGTAGCTAAAAACAATTACAGAGGAGAATGTAGTATCGGCTCCCTTGTCCCATATCCTTAATCACTCACAAAAATCAGAAGGAAAAATTGGAGTATTTGTTCCCAGAGCCCCTGACCCATGAACAAACAGAGAGCAATAAAAATCCAAAAGTTGCTTTACTAAATCCAAAGGCAAAAATTAACAAGGGAAAGGTAGTAATAGGATAAAGGCAAATGGATTTTAGTGGAAAAACACCCCTTACTCATCACACAGGGAATACAAGCTCAGAAAGCCTCAGCCACTTAAAGCCTCATCATGCAGAGAACACCTGGAAGAATGACCCAAAGCCACATGTGGCTTCTTCCAAGCTCAGAGTTGCCGCTCCATCACAGTAGAAATGCCCCAGCTTTCCAGGCTTCGAAGAGAGTAACATTGCAGAGGATCTCCTCTCCAACACGGGAACATGGAGGAAAAAGGTTTTTTCATACCCACAACAGATTCGATTAACACCACCGAAAAGAATATGGGAAATGGTAGAGGAAGTCGAAGCAACATATCGGTGCCAAGAAACCCAACAAGCTTAGGTGGCTACCTCCTCCAAAGCGACCCAAAGCAAACACGTCCCGCTCCCACTAGTTCATTGTTCAGGAATTCTCATCAAAACACTGTGGACATTAAAGCCCCATCACCAACCAAAGCTTGACCAAAAGGGGAGTAAATTTCTTCCCACTGATCCTATTCCATCAGTCACTCAAGGCAATCATCTACCACAATTGATGGCAAATCAACTGCTATACAACAATCTGATGGAATCGGCGTTGCAGATTTTTACCTATCCCTCTGCCCTAAATACAGACGCATGGAGTGCACAGTAGTTGAAAATTAAAGCTACAGTTATGGGCTTCAAAGCACAACAGGCCAACCTTTCGGACAACACAAATTCAACAAACTTAAGTGAACCCATACCAGGAAATGAAGTGGAGCCCACTGAAGGAATACTCACCACAATACAAAACCCACCTACTGCACATGGCCCACCATCCCAACGACAGGAAATATTGAAAGGGCCTCCTGGCTTTTTAATCACAACAACAGCAACAATTTGGCCAGTTAATCCCATGGAGACCACTTCGAATGAGATTGCAGTAAAAAGAAATAATCCTCTGACTCATGAAGACAGTCAACAGATGAAGAAAAAAGTTCAAAAAATTTCTAGAGAATCCTCTGCAATTTCCATAGGGAAAAATCAAGGCTCTAGAAATAAGGAGGAAGATTTGGCTTTCATGTTACTTGAAATGCAATCCAAGCCAACTAGAAAAATAAAAAAGACAAAGGAGCACGTCAAAGCCAAACCATATCAACGGGCAACTCCACACACCGCAACTTCTGGGAAAACAAAGAAAGCTGATGATACGGGCTCTACCATGCCTTCAACTGCTCCATGAAAACAATGGTATGTAATTGCAGGGGACTAGCCCGCAACAAAGTAATTAGAGGTATAAGGGAAAATATTAGGAAGTATAACCCAAACATAATATTTTTGTTGGAAATCATGGTGCATGCTGAACACACCTCTACTATTGTAAATGGTCTATGTTTCCATCATTTTGTATACTTCCTAGCCTAGGGAAAAAAAGGAGGTATTTTGCTATTATGGTGGTCGGGTGTAAATGTAGAACCAACACATGTGAATATGAATGCAATATCTATTTTAATTTACTATAATCCTCTTAACCATCCTTCGCTAGCTACATATATTTACGCTCCAACACAGTGGCAATATAAAGCAAATTTCTGGACATCACTGGACTCAATTCACAATTCTTTTCCCTGCCCCTGGATTTGCATAGGAGATTTCAATGATTTATTAAATCAGAATGAGAAAATTGGAGGGCATCCAGTAACATCTTCATCAATTGGGGGATTAAAAAATTTGATGCAAAAACATGGCCTAATTGATATTGGTTTCTCAGGGCCCTCATTTGCATGGACGAACAATTGACATGGGAAGGCACTGATTAGAGAAAGATTGGATCAAGGGATTGCAAGCACACAATGACGATTATTATTTCTAGATGCCACAATCCACCACCTTACTTTGTCGGCATCAGATCATCATTCACTTCTCCTTAATACAACAAAAGTGACAAAGCGAGCCTCATCTTTTAAGTTTGAAAAATTCTGGACCCGAGAGCTTCTCAATCAAATAATTATTCAAGAAGCTTGGAGTAAACATTTCAATGGGAATCCGACCTTAATATTATGCAGCAAAATTAAGACCACTAAAGAAGCTCTAAAACAATGGAACAAAGTTCACTTTGGCAAGATCCAAATTAATATTCAACAAATAGAAAGTGAGCTAAATCAAATCTAGTGCAACGTCCCAAGCCTGCAAAGCCTAGCAAAAGAAAAGCAGTTACAAGCTAAGCTCCAAGATCAACTGAAACATGAAGAAACGCTATGACGTCAAAAATCGAGAATCAATTGGTTCACTACATCGGATCTAAAAACAAAGTTCTACCATCTTTTCGCAACAATTCAACAAAAAGGCAATGGGATTGACTCCATCAAAATCAACCCAGGTAATTGGACAATGAACCAAGATATCATTGAAATATCTTTCATTAATAATTTTAGATCCATCTATGCCACTTCGAATCCAGTCATCCAGAAATGCTTGGAGAATCTTTTTGAACATCAAGTAACAAATCAAGATAATAATTTCCTAACTGCTCTTCTTATAGAGGAAGAAATTTATGGAATACTAAAGCAAATTCCAAACCATAAAGCCCCAGGCCCAAATGGAATGAAAACTCTATTCTACAAACATTACTGGAAGACCATAAAAAAAGAAGTCATAGTCGTAGCCTATAATTTTTTCAGAAGTGGAAAATTGCTGAAGTAGATGAACCATACCAATATAACGCTTATCCCAAAAATTGCAAATCCATGCTCGCCTCAAAATTATCGACCAATTAACTTGACCAATGTTATATACAAAACCATTACAGAAATTCTGGTGAATCGCTTAAAGAAAACACTCCCAAATATTATATCCCCTTTTCAAATTGCTTTCGTCATGGGCCACAATAACAAAGAAAATTCTATAATTGACCATGAGCTGTATCACCATCTTAAGCGGAAGATGGGCAAAAAGGGCCAAATGACAATTAAGCTAGACATGGAAAAAACTTTCGATTATATTGAGTGGGATTTTCGTTTTGCTGTAATGAAGGCATTGGGATATAGCAGTACATGGATCAATTGGATTAGAGAATATGTAACAACAACCTATTTCTTAGTTCTCATTAATGGCTCTCCAAAAGGTTTTTTCAAAGCACAAAGAGGTCTCAGGAAAGGAGACCCAATCTCTCCCTTCTTTTTCATTTTATGCATGTTGGTGCTTTCAAGATTAATAGCAAAATTAGAAGCTATGGGGAATCTAAAAGGTGTTAAGCTAAGCCGAAACTGCCCATATATCTCACTTATTTTTTGCGGATGATCTAATAATTTTCAGGAAAACAGATGGAAAAAAGGCCCAAACCATCAGTGACAATCTAGAGAAATAACAAGCTTGGTTAGGCCAAAGAGTCAACAAGACAAAATCATCAATCTTCATTACCTGGAATACCAACCAAGCCACAAGAGCGATGATCCTGGCCAAAATGCAATGCAAAGAATCAACATCCATAATGAAGTATTTGGGGATTCCAACATCTTTTGAAAGGTTAAAGAAAGTGAACTACAAAGAACTAATGGACAACATAAATAGGAAGTTGGAGGGCTGGCAATCAAGATTAGTATCACAAGCAGGTAGAACAATGCTTATCAGGACAGTGACAAGCTCGATCCCCACATACCAAATGTCTACACATCTTCTACTGAAATCAGTATGCAAATTGCTAAATACAAGTTTTAAGAATTTCTAGTGGGGAACAACAAAAGAGCAAAAGCAGAAGCTATATTTGAAATCTTGGAAATCGATCTGCCAATCAAAAAGAGAAGGAGGATTAGGATTAAGGCTAATGGAGAATATGAACTTAGCACTCCTAGCAAAAACAGGATGGGAAATGAACCAACCCAACTCAGGTCTATAACTTTCACTACTTTCCAAGAAATATTTAAACAAAAATTCATTCTGGCAGGCAACCTCAAAAGTGGTGGATTCATGTTTCTAGAAAGAAATTCTGAAGACGAAGAAGCTACTAGAAAAAGGTACATGCTTCCAAATCTACAATGGTCTTTCGGTTAAAGTGTGGTCAGACCCATGGATGCCAACTACAGAAAATTTCAAACAAAAATCATTGAACCACGTTGAACCAAAATACTGAAATCTCTCCATCTCTTAAAGTCTTTGATCTTATTAGCCAAATAACTCACACCTGGAACATTCAAAAATTGCAAAACCTTTTCTAGTAGGAAAGCATATAGAAAATTCAAAAAAATCCGTTGCCATATGTCAGCCAAAGATCAGACTGTCCAATTTAGATAAATAGCCAGAATGAAAAATTTTCTGTCAAAACTGCTTACCATCTTGAAGCAAATTTCGCAAATACATTGATGTCAAATCTCCATAATTTCTCAATTGGAAAAATCTGGAAACTAAAAATTCACGATCGCCATAAGCTCCTCCTATGGAAAGTTTTTTGGAACATAATACCAACCAAAGAAAGGCTGAAAGGCTTCATTCCAAATATTCCATCCTTTACTTGTCCACTGTGTGAAGAACAAGAAGAAACTATGTTCCATGTTTTTATTGAATGCCTAATCACCAGAATTTTATGGAGTTAAAGTAGCTGGCCACTAAATCTCTCATCACTGGCGATCAGTACAATGCAAGAATGGATACAGATTATCACTGATTCTGAAGCAAAATTGGGGATAAATTCGCTGAAAGAGCATCATTTCCAATTATTTGCAGTTTTGATAATAGACTTTATCTGGAAAATGAGAAATGATGTGGTCCACAACTAAACAACCATTTGTCCAAAGAAGGCAAAGGAGCAGTTGAACGCTTCATACCAAGAAAATTTACATGCTTGGAAACAAAAGGCGAAATCAGGTCAATCATAGAAATGGCAAGCCCTTCCAGATACCAAATAAGTATATTCTTTGATGCTGCAGTATGAGATTCTTACTCGACATCCTCAGCGATAAGTTGAGATTTAGAGAGAAATATTATAGAAATCTGGACAAAGGAAAATGCCACCACAATACCTATCATAGCAGAAGCTCATGCAGCAAAGCTTGCACTTGAAATGGCAGAACATTTACAAAATGGCAAAACATAATGGAAGGGGACTTGTTGAAGACCCCAGTGGATAAAGGCTAACATGCTGGCTCCTTTTCTCTGAAGAAGATGAAGAATAAGGCCAGAATGTCTGATGAATTTAATGTGAAACACCCTTCTGATATTAATATTGTCACTCGAAAGAGGAAGTGTATACTAATGGGTAAACTGACTAGTAATCACAGGATGAAGTTGACTAGGCAACATAAATCTTTGATTTTATCGGCGGAGGCTAGAAGACAGCCCCGCCGAGAGAAATGAGGATTTTAAGTTGGAACTGTCAAGGGCTTGACAACCCTCGAACAGTTCATGATCTTAACCTTATGGTTAAGAATAATAAGCCTAGTATTTTGTTTCTTATGGAGACTAGAATTCATAAAACAAAGTTGGGGAAGTTAAAGTATGGTTTGGAATTTCAAAACTTATTTATTGTGGATGGCATTGGACGTGGGGGTGGTCTTGCTGTTTTATGGAAGGATGATATAGAGTTAGAAGTTCATAGCTTCTCACATAGACACATCAACTGCTGGATTGCTAATAATTCTAACCCTCATTGGATGCTCACTTGTATTTATGGCCATCTTGTTACTGAAAAAAGAATGGAAGGCTATAGCATCATTAGGCATCTTTACTCCTTACATCCTGGAAAGTGGCTTTGTATTGGTGATTTTAATGAAATTTTATTCCATAGTGAAAAGGAGGGTGGTGCTCGAAGAAGTGACAGGTAGATTACTTTGTTCAGTGATGTCTTAAAGGATTGTGGGCTTCATGATTTGGGTTTATCTTATGGGAACTTTACTTGGTCTAATAACAAGACTGATGATTGTTTTACTAGAGAAAGGCTTGACAGAGCAGTAGCCTCTACCAACTGGTGTGAGGAATTTGGAGAAGGGGATATAAGGATTCTGCCTGCTGTGGCTTCTGATCACTGTCCTATTTTACTTTCTGTGGTGAACCAGCATAGTCACTCAGTTCCTAACAAGAAATTGTGCAGATTTGAAGCTAGTTGGTCTTTTTATGAGGATTGTGGTGAGGTTATTGAAAATTCCTGGCGGCAAGGAGGGGACTCTTATGGGTGTCTTAACTCCCTTTCACAGAAGCTTGGCTCATGCATGAGATCCTTAAAAAGATGGGCACGAGGTAAAGGACTTGTATCTGACAAAGCACTGCAACAAAAGACTCAAAGATTACAGGTTCTACAGAATAATTTAACAGCAGCATCTGTTGAGGAGGTACAACAACTACAAAGGGACATTAGCAAGATTCAGGAAAGTCTTCATCTGAAGTGGAAACAGAGGGCTAAAGTCCATTGGTTATAACATGGAGATAGAAACACTATGTTTTTCCATCTATGTGCAAGTCAAAGAAGAAAGAAAAACAAGATTCTGCAGGTGGAGGATGAACATGGACTATTGCATAATACTACATCTGAAATAGGCAGTGCCTTTACACAATTTTATTAGTCCCTTTTTCAGTCGACACAACCTAACCAGATTGATGTTTGTTTACAAGATTTGAGCCAAAGGGTGACTCTAGAAATGAATGCAGCATTGTTGCAACAATTCACTGAGGAGGAAGTCAGAATTCCTGTTTTCCAGATGGGACCTTATAAAGCTCCTGGTCCATATGGATATGGAGCATGCTTTTATCAAAATCACTGGTCAGTAGTTGGTAGTGAGGTTTGTCATGCTGTTTTATCCTTCTTAAATGCCAATGCTAGTATTGAATCTATTAATCACACTTATTTGGTTCTGATTCCAAAGTCCAATAACCCAAAACATGTCTCAAAATATAGACCAATTAGTTTTTGTAATGTTTTATACAAAATCATTACAAAGATGATCACTAACAGATTCAAACCCATTTTATCTACACTAATTTCTCAGAATCAGTGTGCTTTTGTGCTTGGTAGACTAATTACAGATAATATCTTGGCTGCTTATGATCAAGATGGGATTTGCATCACAGTGGGTTGACTTGATCATGAATTGTATCTCCACCAATTCTCTTTCTGTTTTGGTTAATGGATCTCCTCAATAAAGGTTTAAGCCACAAAGAGGTTTGAGGCAAGGCTGCCCACTATCACCATATCTCTTTATTATTTGTGTTGAAGCTCTAAGTTCCCAATTATTTGCAGCAGTCCAAAGGAAGGTCTTGACTGGGGTACCAATTGCTAGAGAAAGAATCACAGTGAGCCACCTCTTATTTGCTGATGATAGCCTCCTTTTCTGTAAAGCAAATATGCAAGAATGGGCTAGTTTGAACCAAATACTTGGTATTTATGAAGCTGCTTCTGGACAACAACTCAACAGAGGAAAAACTTCTTTGTTTTTTAGTAGGAATACAAGAGCAGCAACTAAGGCATATCTTATGGAGGTGGCAGGTTTACAAACTTCTTCTAATCTGGAAAAGTATCTAGGTCTTCCATCACTTATTGGAAGATCTAGAACAAATGCTTTTAGAGGGATTAAGGAAAGAGTGGGTAAAAGGATTGGAAACTGGAGAAATAAGTTTCTTTCTCAAACTGGGAAAGAGATTCTCATCAAAACTGTTTTGTAAGCTATGCCAACATATAGTATGAGTGTTTTTATGTTGCCAAAGACCCTTTGTAAACAACTTCAATCCCTTCTTGCAAATTTTTGGTGGGGGCATCAAGATAATCAATCTAGAATTCATTGGAGGAAGTGGAAGTCACTTAGTGTCAGTAAAAGAAATGGGGGAATAGGCTTTTGAGAATTGAATAGCTTTAATCTTGCTCTTCTGGCCAAGCAAGCATGGAGGCTCATTACATGTCCTGATTCTTTAACTAGCAGGATTTTTAAAGCCAAATATTTTCCACATAAGAATTTATTTCAAGCTGACTTAGGCCTTAGGCCTTCATACATATGGAGAAGCATTTTCCACTCTATTCCTTTGCTGAGTGAAGGTGTTATGTGGAAAGTGGGGGATGGATCACAAATTAGAATTTGGAAAGACAGGTGGATCAACAGGGACTTGTCTTGCAAAATTCAATCTCCTATCTCTGTACTCAATGAGGATTCTATGGTTGCTGAATTAATTGATTCACACACTGGATAGTGGAAGTTGGATCTGGTTCATGCTATTTTTAATGAGAGTGATACTAAAGAAATATTGAATATACCCATTGGGAGCATGCCTCTTGCAGATAAATTGATATGTCGGGGGACTACAAATGGGCTTTTTTCTGTGAAGAGTGCCTACCATCTGCATAGGCAACTCTTAACATCATCAGTTGGTGCATCATCTAATCAAGAGATACATGAGAAGATTTGGAAGAGGTTGTGGTCTCTACAAACATCAAATGGAGTGAAGATGTTCATGTGGCGTGCATGTAGTGATGGTCTTCCTACTAGAGTAAACTTGCAGAAAAGAAAAGTCTTATCTGAGTCTTTTTGCCCTGTTTGTTTGAATGAGGAGGAGACTCCAGGCCATATCTTATGGACATGCCCATCAGCAAGGGATGTGTGGTTGCTAGGTTCCAGATCAATACAAAAGGCTTCAATTATTGCAAGTGACTTTTTTAGTGTGTTTGAGCAACTGTCAGATCGACTATCAGCTCAAGAGTTGGTTTTCTTTGCTATTTTGGCCAGGTTCATATGGTTCAGAAGAAATGCTCTCATACATGATGGCTATTTCCAAGCACCTGCTCTGATTTTTCAGCAAGCTGTCACAGCTTATGAGAACTATCAAACTGCTATGCAGCAACAACCAGTGACTAGAATTCCCCTTCAGCAAACAACAGTTCATTGGGAAACTCCTCCACCTTTTTGGATTAAAATTAACTGGGATGTGGCAATTAGAACTGAGTTTAATAAGATTGGCATTGGAATCACCATTAGAGATGAAGAGGGTCTTGTTCTTGCCAGTTTAATGCAACCTAAGTTTTATTGTGTTGATCCAGCTATTGCAGAGGCTAAGGGCCTAATAACTGCTGCCAATTTCTGTAAGGAGATGGGGTTGAATTCTGTGATTTTTGAAGGGGACTCACGCCAAGTGGTGCAGGCAATGACTGGCCCAAGGGAGCAAACTGCAGAAAAGCTTCAGTGTTTTGTTTCAGATATGCAGTAGATAATGGCTAACACAACATGGCAAATTCGACATGTCAAAAGGGAGCTTAATGGTGCTACCCACCAATTAGCACAGTAGGCTGTTAATATGGAGCATGAATTAATTGATGTTGATTGTGTAGCTGATTGTATAAAGACAATTGTATTGGCTGAAGGCCATTTTCTATGATTAATGCAATGTTGGTTGATGTAAAAAAAAAAAAGTTATAAACTATAAGTTCTAAAATTATAAACTATATTTCCTATTGCAATCTTGAGTTTCACAACACCATCAGAGAGAGGGGAGAAAAAGAGAGACCGAACTGAGTGTAACACTCCTACCACAAATTAGGGTGGGCAGCAGGACCCCGACCTCATCCGCCCCGCCCTCGTATGGGCGGGTGGGCTACCTCACACCGCCCATGCGGGGGTAGGGACCCTCACCCCCGCCTTGCATGGAACACCCCATATGGGGGCGGGAGCCCCACTGCCTCCCATTTTTAATATATAAAATTATAATTTTTAATATTTATATAAATATATTGTATATAGATATATACAATTTGTTAAAAACTTGAATTCAACTTCAAGATTTATAGTGTTGCATTAATCTCTTATATAATAGTTAGCCTAGAAGGTCAAAACAATTCAAAATATAACTCTAATGAGTTTATATTTTTTTTAATATATAAATTTCAATTTATAATTGGAATTATATTATAATTTAGGTCTAAAACAATTTTAGACTAAAAAATTTTTTAGACATTGAGTTGAACAGAGGAGGGCCCCCCACCCCACACCATGCGAGTAGTACCCCTATCGTAAATTGTATATGCTACACACATGTTACGCTCTTATTAGAAAGTGTAAAACTCCTATTAATAATACAACTTAGTACTTAAGTTATAAGTTCTAAACTTCTAAATTATATTTTTTACTGCAATATTGAGTTTCACGACACCTTCATTGAGAAAGGAGAAAAAAAAGACCGAACTGAGTATAACACTCATACCATAAATTGTATACACTACGCACGTGTTACACTCTTATTAGATTGTGTTAAAACACCAAAAGCACCACATCCGATCTGGAGGGACTCCCTTCAACTAAAAAAGAAATACTTGATATAATAGCATCTTCCCTACCTTTTTTCGAAAAAACAAATAGATAAAAGTGAAGATTTACCTAACTAGAAACCTATAGCGGCGACTAGTGGATGTATGAGAAAGATTAGGGAGAGGAGAGAGAGAGATCTCGCAGAGAGGGTGAGTGGAAAGTGAGAGGGAGGGAGTGATTACGTGCGTGCGTACCTTATTCCGATTTAGTAGAAATTGGAGCTGTCAGTTTGTCATTGGAAGGTGGAATCAAGACTGGACTGAAGCACGTTACATTAGACCAAAGCAAATTGCCGTAATCCAACTGCAGGGTGTGCGTCTGGGCATAGGCATCATACTCTGTCAAATGCGGTAGTAGCTCCGGTCTGGTCACCGACTACTCGCCGGTCGCCATTTTCGTCTCTCTCCTTGCTCTCCATTTGTCTCCGTTACCTCTCTATAGATCCAAATCCCCTTTTTCCATCGTCACAAACTGCCTCAGAGCACGAAACTCATGTGGATCCATCAAGTTCTAGATCGCATTTCTTGAGGCTTGTTTCTCTAGGGTTTATTGATCTCTCTTTGAAGTTTTTTATGCTATAAGTCTAAATGCTTCTAAGATCTTGAATATGGATTCGCAGCCTTCCCAGTCAGGAAGGTCCCCGCCAATTGAAGAATCTCCCACCCTTGCCAGTAACGTCATCTCCTCCTCCTTGACGAAATCGAATTCAGATGCTGGTAGCCAGAGCTTGTCATCCATCCTCAACAACCCTCACGTGGGCAAATCAGATTGGTGGTGGTCCTCCTCCTCCTCCACCAACGTCGCCCCTCCCGAGTTCGCGCCCTTAATCTCCTCATCCGACGTTTCACGATCCGATTTCCAGAACTATTTGTCTTTGATTTCGGAGTCCTATCACCGATTCGAGGACATCCTAAACCACGCGAACAAAGAGAATGTGGATTTGGAGAACATCGGCGGCCAAGGCGAAGCGCTCGTCGCGTGCCTGCGAGAAGTTCCGGCCCTGTACTTCAAGGAGGATTTCGCGTTGGAGGACGGGGCCACGTTTCGCGCGGCGTGTCCGTTTTCAAACGTGACGGAGAACTTGGTGCTGCAGGAGAAGCTGTCGCACTACCTGGACGTGGTGGAGTTGCACCTAGTGAAGGAGATCTCTCTGCGGTCCAATTCCTTCTTTGAGGCGCAGGGGCAGCTGCAGGACTTGAATGTGAAGATCGTGGAAGGTTGTAGTCGGATTTTGGAGTTGAAGGAGACGATAAGGCTCTTGGATGTGGATTTGGTGGATTCCGCCAGACAGATTCAGGACTTGAATGCCACGAGGAGCAACTTGTTGGCTCTTCAGCAGAAATTAAGGCTTATATTATACGTCAACCAGGCTCTGTCGGCTCTTAAATTGGTACTCAGGGTTCTCTATTTGCCACTTTTGAGTGAATTAAAATGCATAGCTTTCTTGTTTCCTTGCTTTCAGCTTTCATGGATGCACGTGTCTTGTTTTGCAACATAGGTAGATACAAATTTTCTTCTTGCTTCTTACTGAAAGCTTTTGCTACTTGCCACCATGAAAGTAGGAACTCTACACATAGAAGAGAGCACGGGTCAAATTTTGTGCCGAATTCTGGTGAAACCGGCCGTCAAGGAGCAACCATGAATATATTATACCTTCTTAATCATGTCGGTGCCTAATGGTAGGCACCAACATTGCCTTTTATCTCTGCGAATGATTAGAAGCATAATTTATTGTTGCTTAT
Organism: Cyclocarya paliurus; assembly: GCA_029856935.1. Lineage (NCBI taxonomy): Eukaryota > Viridiplantae > Streptophyta > Magnoliopsida > Fagales > Juglandaceae > Cyclocarya > Cyclocarya paliurus. The sequence goes on from CM056951.1 coordinate 18,029,724, forward strand.
AAAAAAAAAGCACAGAATTTATGTTGAGAATGAGTTTCTCAATGAGCTACGTCTAAAAACAGCACGGTACGAAAACTGGCGACTCCTTGTTTCTATCTGGAAAATATTAGAACAATGTGATTTTGAGTAGTTTAATGGTGCCCAGATTCAATTTCTTGAAATATGTTTAAAGTTGTGGACCCTCAGTTATGCGTTTCTTTCCCATGTTCTACACATTTTACAAAATGATAGGTAGTACATTCATCTCCACCCACAATTCTCCTTAGAATTTCACCTACTGGCGCTTCCTTATGGAGTTTTCATGTACGAACAATGCATTTATTCCACATATTCCTCTATGACATATGGTCTGATACTTACAATATATATACACATGCACACACGCTGATGATGAAATTACTGTGTCATAGCTTGATTTCCCTTTACTTTATGCTTAAGTTTTGTATCTTGACGAATCAGGTAAAGATTCTTTCATTTGAATAATAGGCAGTAGTTTTATTGAAGCTTGGGTTATGCCTACATTTCTATCAATATGATTTTATTCTATCAAAAAAAGTTCTATTGGTGCTTGTAAATATGCTTTAAATGATGTATTTTTCTGTCATACAGCTTGTTGCATCTGCAGATTGTGCTGGAGCTTTGGACATCACTGATGATTTGCAGCATTTGCTGGTATGCTCTCAATTTTATGTAATGCTTTTGGTTTTTTTTGCCCCCTATATGGGATGTTCATTTTGTATAACTTCAATTGATGTCCATTCTGAAGGTTGTAGGTGTAATATTTTTTCTTGTTTTTTTGTTGTCCCTTGTTTATCATAATGTTAATGATAATTATGGTCGACTTTTCCACTTCCATTTGTTCTGTCATTCCAATTGCTGGGAGTCCCAGTTAACGTAAATAGACAGCTCTATTTTTAATTCATGCATGAAATCTATATTCCGTAACACTTTATTCTAAGTTTCTGCTGTTAGCTGTATCAAGTTCTTCATTATCAGAGACATCTAAACCCTATGGACTCATTTTGAAGAAACATCATAACATTCTCAACAATGAGGATCATAGGATGGAGGGGTGGAAAGAAAAGGTTTTTTCTCAGGCTGGGCAGATAGCCCTAAACAAAACAAAGTGGCAATGAAGAACCCCAAAGCTCTGAATTGCTTGATACAGGTAATAGCAGAAATGTAATACCGCATATTGAGTATAAAAAGGTGGTGATTGGGACCATGCTTTGTTTGAGAATGAGAAGTTCTTGCCTTTTATAAGGGTTCCAATGGGCTCCAATTGTAACATGACTAATCGCTTTGGACTATGGGCCACTATGTGTCTGAGGCCTTCTTTAGGTCGTTATAAAAGATATTAGAGCCAACCCTAGCCAGAAGTATGGGACATGAGCCGTGCCACCTATGATGGAATGACTTGATAAGGACGTAAGAGACTTTAAGAAAGATTGTAATATCCTGTATGTAATGTCCCGTACTGAGTATAAGAAGGGAGTGAATAGGATTCCGATCGATAAAAAAAAAAGAAAAAAGAATAGGATTCCACATTACTTGGGAAGGAGAAGTTCTTATTCTTATAAGGATTCCAAGGGACTCTAAGGCCTGGTTTGGTTTCACAAACCTTTCAGACTGTTAGAGGACGTGTTTGTAATTAGTATAAGTGTGTGAGGGTATAAGTGTCAATTGTGTGTAGAGTGTATATATGTTTGTACATCAATGAAATGAGTAAGGGTTTTTTCCATGTGTTTCTACATGGTATCAGAGCACCCTGTTATCTGATAGAAGTAAATTGTGTACGGTGAGTCCCACCAAAATCGAGTTCACCGTTGTCTGCATTCATCGGAGTGGTTTCCGGTGTAGTATCTGACTTTTGTGGTCGGATCCGAGTTCACTAAGCGGCCGGATCTGAGTCAGCTGTCGTCTTCCGCGCATCACGGTGGTTTTCCTATTCGTCGTCGGCGGCCCGTAGGTATTTGAAGTGGTTTCCGGCGAGTTTCCGGTGTCATCTCCGATAGTAGGCACAAGGGTTGAGCTCGCCGTCAGTTTCTGTGAGGGCCGGTAAGTTTTTCGTCGTCATCAGCCGCCGGAAAGGGTCTCCGTCGCCGGCAAACAGTTGAAGCTCCGGTGTGTTTGGTTGCAGGTAGATGCTACCCTATTCTCGAGTGAGAATAAGCAAAACCTGGAGTGTGAGTGTATTCCTATCCGGAATAACACCTGTTTGGAAATAAGGATAAGGTAATCCCCAGATCCTTTATTCTTGGTTAGGATAACCTAATCCTTATTCTTAAGGATAGCAATAGGCCGATACGATACAAACCCGATACGGGTAGATTTCGGCCGATACCACCGATACAGACCCGATTTCTTAGCCGATACCCGATTCTTAGCCGCCGAAACAGTGCACTTCAGAGCCGGTATATTCCGATACAGTGCAATTTTGACCGAAACAGGACCGAAATTTTATTATTTGGATTGTTTTTCGGGTACTTGAGCTAAGTTTCTACATTTCCAGAGTGTGTTTCTCGTATTCTCAAGTTGGAGTGTGGTTTTTCTCATCAATTGTGTGGTTTTTCTGCATCCATGATAACTAAATGTGAGTTACAGTTACATGATGCAATTGCCTCCTATGTTGCTCCTGGTGGGAGTGGAGGCCGAGGTGGTAGAGGCTCACGTGGGGGACGTAATGACAGAGGTAATCGTACTCAAGGTCAAAAATCTCGCAAGTGCACCTATTGTGGTCGCACTAACCACTCAATGAACTATTGTTGGGATCTAAATTGTAAACCACCTGGATCCGCTAATCAAGTCATTCACCAAGATATGATTACTATATCAAAGGATGAGTATGATAAGCTTTTGGGTTGCACACAAGGTTCATCTTTCACAACTACTCTTGCCCAATCAGGTACAACATCTGCATGTCTTGCCTCACGCACTCAAGTTCCATGGATCATTGATTCAGGAGCTAATGAACACCTGACTGGTTTGTCCTCTGTCTTATCTAAGTTGGATACTGTGACATCTCCAAAAAGTGTTACTCTTGCTAATGGTTCTCTTGCTAAAGTTACAGGCATTGGATCCACTAAGCTTACCGACTCTATATCCTTATCATCTGTTCTATATGCTCCTAGTTGTCCCTTTAGTTTGCTATCCATTAGTAAGATTACTCAAAGTCTTCAATGTTCAGTGACATTTTATCCCTCTTCATGTGTCTTTCAAGATCTTAAGACGGGAAACAAGATTGGTACAGGACATGAAACTGGTGGTCTGTATTATCTTGATGTTAAACAGTCACCCACTCGAGCTCTTACATCCTCCTCATCATCTGCTTATGAATGACATTGTCGTCTAGGTCACCCCCCGCTTTCCCTTTTGAAGCGTCAGGTTAAGGATCTAGAAAATGTCTCATTTTTCTTGTGAAACATGTCAAATTAGTAAACATCATCGTGTGTCTTTTACACCTCGGGTTGATAAACGAGCATCGAGTCCTTTTGAATTGGTTCACTCTGATATATGGGGACCAATTAACATTGAATCAAACAAGTATCAGTATTTTGTCACATTTATTGATGACTACTCTCGTGTGACATGGGTGTTTCTGATGAAGGCAAGATCTGAACTTCTTTCCATATTCAAAGTGTTTTGGAATGAAATTAAAACTCAATTTAACAAAAGAGTTCAAGTTTTGCGTTCTGATAATGCTAAAGAATATCAATCTAGTGCCTTTGCTACTTACTTAAGTGACAAAGGAATTGTTCATCAAACTTCATGTTCTTATACACCCCAACAGAATGGGGTGGCTGAACGCAAAAATCGTCATTTGTTAGATGTGACTCGAGCACTTTTATTGCACATGCATGTTCCTAAACGTTTTTGGAGTGATGGTGTTATGACTGCTTGTTGCCTTATTAACCGTATGCCTTCATCAGTTCTCAATGGTTCATCTCCTTTCTCCATCTTGTTTCCTTCATCCCCACCATTTACTCTTCCTCCCAGAATTTTTGGGTGTGTTTGCTATGTTCATAACCTTGGCCCAGGTTTTGATAAACTTGATCCACGTTCTACCAAGTGTTTTTTTGTTGGTTATTCTCGGACTCAAAAAGGATATCGTTGTTATAGTCCTGTCCTTAGACGGTACTTTACGAGTGTTGATGTTACCTTTTTTGAGTCCATACCATATTTCTCTGACACAGGTTCGAGTGTTGAGTACGATCCTCTACCATTGCCTACTCTTACACTTTCCCCTCCTGTCACCGGTCCTCCACCTCCACCTCCACCCCCTCCCCCTCCCCCAGTTCCTTTACAGGTTTACTCGCGTCGCTCGAAGTTACCGGCTTCCATGCCTTTACCAACAGTGTCTCCCTTTTCGGATTCTGAGTTACCTCGTACTTCAGACTCTCTACCTATTGCTCTCCGCAAAGGTACTCGATCTTGTGTTACTCAACATCCGATTAGTCAATTTGTCTCATATCATGCTTTATCTCCTTCATTCTCATGTTTTACCTCTCAACTTTCAAAACTCTCTGTTCCTAAGACAATTTAGGATGCTTTATCTGATCCGAGATGGAGGACAGCTATGAAAGATGAAATGGATGCTCTTCACCATAATGAGACATGGGATCTTGTTCCATTACCACCTGGTAAGCAACCTGTTGGCTCTAAATGGGTATATACAATCAAATTTCATCCTGATGGTTCTGTGGAACATCTGAAAGCCCGCTTGGTTGCTAAGGGTTACACTCAAACATATGGCATTGATTACGAGGAGACTTTCTCCCCTGTTGCCAAAATCTCCTCTGTTCGAGTATTGATCTCTCTTGCTGCTAATCTAGACTGGCCTTTATTTCAGCTGGATGTTAAGAATGCATTTCTACATGGTGATTTGCATGAAGAAGTTTATATGGAGCAACCACCTGGGTTTGTTGCTCAGGGGGAGTATCGAGGTACTGTATGCAAATTAAAAAAGCATTATATGGTTTGAAACAATCTCCTCGAGCATGGTTTGGGAAGTTTTCTGATGTTGTATTGGCATTTGGTCTCCATAGATGCCAAACAGATCATTCAGTATTTCATCTACATAGTGATGCAGGTCACATTTTGTTGGTTGTATATGTGGACGACATTGTAATTACTGGGAGTGACTCTGCTGGAATTGCTAGGCTGAAACAATGTTTACATGATCGGTTTCAGACAAAAGACTTGGGCAAGCTTAGATATTTTCTTGGAATTGAAGTCAGTAGATCTAAAGAGGGTATCAATCTATCTCAGAGGAAATATGTTCTTGATCTTCTGGAAGAAACTGGCATGCTGGGTGCACGACCTATTGACACCCCTATGGACCCAAATCGTAAATTTTTGAAAGAGGAAGGGGAGTTGTTTGGAGATCCAGGTAGGTATCAAAGACTTGTTGGGAAATTGAATTATCTCACTATCACTAGACCAGACATCTCTTATGCAGTGAGTGTATTGAGTCAATTTTTACAAACGCCTAGGGTCTCACATTGGGATGCTGTAATTCATATTCTTCGTTATCTTAAGCGAGCACCTGGCCTTGGATTATTGTATCGACCAAATGGACATCTTAGGGTTGAAGCATTTTCAGATGCTGATTGGGCAGGATCCCCTTCAGATAGAAGATCTACTACTGGATATTGTACCTTTGTAGGAGGTAACTTGGTTACATGGAAGAGTAAGAAACAAGCAATAGTAGCTCGATCTAGTGCAGAAGCTGAATATAGGGCAATGGCTCACACTACTAGTGAGTTGGCATGGTTGCAACACTTTCTTCAAGAGATTGGGTTTCCAGCTCATACACCGCTTCAGTTATTTTGTGATAATCAAGCTGCAGTGCATATTGCCTCTAATCCTGTGTTCCATGAGAGGACTAAACATATAGAGATTGATTGTCACTTCATTCGAGATAAGATACTAAGTGGTGACATTGCTACACCTTTTGTGAAGTCTGCCGATCAACTCGCAGATGTGTTTACTAAGTCTTTGTGTTGGAGTCGGTTAAAACTTATTTGTTTCAAGCTTGGTTTATATGATATATATGCCCCAGCTTGAGGGGGAGTGTTAGAGGACGTGTTTGTAATTAGTATAAGTGTGTGAGGGTATAAGTGTCAATTGTGTGTAGTGTGTATATATGTTTGAACATCAATGAAATGAGTAAGGGTTTTTTCCATGTGTTTCTACACAGACTATCTAATCTCGTCTCTTCTCTTCTCAACAACCATACAACATCCAAACTCAAACATTTTTCAATTTCAAATTTTTAACTTTTTCATCTAATTATTACCTAATTATTACCACTTTCCCAAACTTCCAAATAAAACACAAAAAATAATTTAACTTTTTCAAATCTCAAAATAAAAATAATACCAAAAAATTAGATTCTAACCTTTTTTTAATTTATAATTTTTCTATTTAACTTTTTTTCTCTCATTTCCCAAAATATAAAAATCTTAAATCAAAACACTTTACTACTATTCACAAATTTTCTCATTACTATTCACAGATTTCCCATCTCATCTGTATAACCACACGAGGCCTAATTGTAATATTTTTTTATGGGTAAAAATAATGACTTCAGTTGTAACATTGAATATGGGCTTTGCTTTTTTACTTGATCAAATAAAATCTTATTTTACCTATACGAAAATTGTAACATTGACTAATCCTTTTGGCATATAGGTCAAGATGTGGCTTAGGTCTCTCTCTCTCTCTTTCCAAATAATTAGATGTGGCTTAGGTTTTACTTAGGTCATTATAAGATACTTGGAATAAAGTGAAATGGAATATGGATTTCATGCATGAGTTAAAAATAGAGAATAGGATGATTTGAGTGCTGAAAATTAATTCTGAAGAGGATTTGACTACCAGCTATAATACACTTTTAGAAAACATTTGTGGGAATAGCATAGAAATTGTAGAAGCATAGTCGGTGTATATGTTAAGACCCCCTTTCACTAGCGATAGAGATGCTACCAACATGAACATAAATATTCCCAATGCTATAATAGGCATCATAACTTAAACTCTCTCCAAGAATAAGATAATGTGGAAAACTATGTCATGGTCTAGATGTGCCAAGCCTAGCTTGCAGACCCATGTCGTCGTCCTTAGTACTTGAAATATTTAGAACATCAACACAAAGAGTCAAATGCTCAATAAGCAAATAGATCATATAGTAAAGAATATGATAAATAAGCTTTCAAATTTTAAATAACATGTAGCATAATTTATTTTTGATAAGTAAAAGTATATTATTAAAGAATGGGCAAAGCCATGTTCAGTACAATGAATGCCCTAACTATGTAGGAGCAAAGGATACAAGGAAGTTATGGAAATCTTGACCATTAAAATTAATGGCTATAGCCCAAGTACAAAGAGTTCTAAAAAAGAAAGCTTTTAGTTCCTCCATCGATCTCTCTTTGTCCTCGAACGTCCGTTCATTGTGCTCCTACCACACACACTACATGATGCAAATAGGAAGCATTTTCCATACAACCTTGATCTGTTGATTGCCTCTTAGATCTGTCCAACTAGCCAGCATTGCCACTACTGTCTTAGGCATGATCCAACCCAAGTCTAATCTACTAAATACCTCGTTCCATAACCCTTAAGCTACCTCACAGTGTAGTAGAAGATGATCTACAGATTCACCCTCATTCCTACACATGCAACACCAATCTATGATGATCACCCTTCGTTTTCTCAAATTATCCATTGTGAGGATCGTACCCAAGGAAGCGGTCCACACAAAAAATGCTGCTTTGAGAGGTGCGTTATGTCTCCAAAGCCTTTTTCATGGAAACTGAATAGGACGCTCTTGTGAAAGAAACTTATAAAACGAGTGAATTAAGAACAGGCCTTTACCTGTAGGTATCCACCACAATAAATCAGCATGCTGGTTACTCAGTATGAATGGATACAAGGCTGAAAAAGGCTGCAAAACTGTCGATTTCCCAATCATGTGCCGCCCGGCTAAAATTGATGTTCCACTGGATTTGTTACCCCGCTATCACCATGACTTCCACCGCTGAAGCATCATTGGCACTAGTAACCCTGAAAAGTGCTGGAAATTGATCATTTAGAGCACAATCACCACACCAGGTATCATACCAGAATTTGATCCTTGCCCCATCTCCTAAACAAAATCTTGTGTGGCGAGAAAAGACCCCCCATCCTCTTTTTATATGTTTCCACAACCCCATTCCATATGCACCTCTCACTTCGTTGGTACACCATCTCTTGGAGGCATATCCATAAACATCACATATCCTCTTATTCATACACATCACATGCATATCCTTTAATCTCTCGGAGGCATGCATACAATTATGCCTTGTGTAAGGATTTTAAAGATTACGATTTTGGACCCGAGACCTCATGTGGAACCTAGTCAAAGAAGATGGACATCACTTGTTATATCAGGTGCACTTGAGTGAGCCATACTTGGCATTTCCATCTGCCCCTCATCCTCTACTTTCATTAATCACTTTCCTTTTTCTTTTCTTTCCCCCTTTTTCCTTCTTTCACTCATTATTTAATGTAGATTTTTATTAGAGATACATGACATCACATTGTGGAAGCGTACATATAATTCATTTACGTTCACAATCTTTACATCATATTAATTAACACATTTTTAGAAAGAAACATCTCAATTATATTGAAGAGAAAAGGCATGATTAGTGGCACTTAGGAGTATTCTGTGTATACTTCCTGTGTACTTGGGCTATGCCTTTTTCTGTTAATGCCTTTTTCCATTAACCCCTATGGGTTGGCTCAAGTGGTAAAGGCTTTGGTGGTATGCTCCCTCCAAGGTCCAAGGTTTGAATCCCACTGGGTACAAACAATCTCAAGGGGCCATTAGACTGGGGAATTTTTCTCTTGAATTACCCGAGGTGCACTTGCTGAAAACTTCTTGTCGTGAGCCTGTGCAACTCCGGGATTAGTTGGGATGTTGTTCCCGGACACTCGGTGTCAATAAAAAAAAAGGAATGATTATATTTTGTTACCTCTTTTTTTTTTTATAGGTAATCAAAGATATTGTATTCATAGAAATAGGCAAGCTCAGGTAGACAGGAAGTATACATGAAAAAAGCCTAGTTAGAGGTTACAATAGAAAGAAGAAGATCATAGACACTAAGTCCATTACGAATTATAGCTCCCACCCATAGCAACAAAGACTTAAAAAAGAAAACTTTTTAAGCTCGTCCATTGTTTTCTCTTGATCATCAAAACATCTAGCATTTCTCTCCCTCCAATTACACCAACACATACATATTGGTACCAATCTCCAAACTTCCGCTACCTGAGAATCTCCATGTAGTGCTCTCCAGCTTGCTAGGAAATCCTCCAATCTACAAGGCATAACCCAAGACAATCTGACTCTTGAGAAAAAATCATCCCATAGAACCTTGGCCACCCCATAGTGTAAAAGCAGATGATCAACTGACTCCCCATACTTCTCACACATACAACACCAATCTAGGACAATAACCCGTCGTTTTCTCAAATTATCTTTGGTGAGAATCTTGTCCAAAGATACTGTCCAGACAAAGAAAGCTGCTTTTGAAGGGGCTTTCGTCTTCCATATGCTCTTCCACGGGAACATAGACATTCCGGAGTTTGTGAGCTTTTGATAAAAAGAACTGACAGAGAAGATACATTTTTTAGAATGATTCTAATGCATCTTGTCTCCGGAGCTCCCTGGAATACTTGCGGAATATAATGCTGCAAAGAACTCCGTAATAGACTCCAACTCCCAATCATGGGCTGCCCTAATGAAGTCAGTATTCCATTGAGGGGTGCCATTTGAAAAGGGCAGAAGATCGGCAATCGTTGCCTCCTTTACTCTAGCAAGTGCAAAGATGGCAGAGAAGGTATATCGTAGACAATGGTTACCACACCATATATCAAACCAAAAAGGGACACACGAACCATTGCCTACAACAAAATGTTCATGTTCTCGGAAGGTCCCCCAAAAGCTCTTTATGTTTTTCCACAAACTCACTCCATGAGTGCCTCGTACCTCATTTGAGCACATCCTCTCCAAGCTTCCCAAAACTAAGAATCTATAACAGATTTCCATAGGGCCTCTCTTTCATTTTGGTACCTCCACAACCACTTACTCAAAAGAGCTTGATTGAATTTCATCAAGTGGTGAATCCCCAACCCTCCCCTAGAAATTGGGGTACAAACTATTGACCAATTAACTAGGTGGAATTGGAACTCTTCCCCCAATCCGCTCCATAAGAAATCCCTTTGTAGCTTCTTAATGCGGTTAGCCACCTTTGTGGGAAGCAAGAACAAAGACAAAAAATAAGTGGGTAAGTTAGAAATAGTGTTTTTAATCAAAGTCAACCTACCACTTTTCGACAAGTATAGCCTTTTCCAAGCAGCCAATCTACGCCCTGCCCTTTCAACTACATCATTCCAAATCCTTTCAGATTTAAAAGAGGCACCTAACGGTAAGTCAAGATACTTCATAGGAAGCGAAGATATCTTGCATCGCAGGTAGTAGTTAACATCTCCACGTCGGGGGTGGCCCCCACTGGCACTATTTCCGACTTTGCAAGATTAATGCTCAAACCTGACACAACAACAAAACAAAGGAGTAGTGCCCTTAAGTCTTGGATTTGACCAAGGTGAGCACCACAAAAGATAAGCGTGTCATTAGCAAACAACAAGTGAGAAATGTTGAGATTGCCATTCCCTACCGAAAAACCATGGAGTAACCCACCATCCACCAGACCCTCAATCATCTTGCTGAGAGCTTCCATGACAAATAAGAAAAGTAGAGGAGAAAGCGGATCTCCCTGTCTCAGGCCACGAGAGGAGTTGAAGAAACCCACCGGTGAGCCATTTACCAAGATAGAGGAATGAGCTGAAGAGATACAAAATTCTACCAATTTTTGCCATTTCCTCCCAAACCACATCTTCCAAGTAAGTAAAGAAGGAACTTCCAGTTAACATGATCTTATGCTTTCTCCATGTCTAACTTGCAAAGTAGCCCGGGTTCTCTAGACTTCAATCGACCATCCAAGACTTCATTTGCAATAAGTACCGAGTCTAGGATTTGTCTACCTTTGACAAACGCATTTTGCGGCTTCGAGATTAGTTTTTCCACCACTGAGCTTAGTCTATTTGCTAAAACTTTGGATAGAATTTTGTACATCCCATTCACAAGACTAATGGGGCGATAGTTTCTCACATCCCTAGAACCCACCTTTTTTGGAATGAGGGCTAGAAATGTGGCATTGAGACTCTTTTCAAATCTAGCATTAGAATGAAACTCATGAAAGACTTGCATAATATCTTCCTTGACCACCTCCCAACAAACTTGAAAGAAACCCAAAGTAAAACCCATCCGGACCGGGAGCCTTATCACTTGCCATACCTTTGATAACATTGCCCACTTCCTCTTCTGTAAATGACCTTTCTATCCACCCTGCACTCTGCTGGTCTAATGTGGAAAAAGACAAACCATCCACTCTCGGTCTCCAATTATGCTCTTCAGATAAGAGTTGTTGATAGTATTGTTCAATGGGGTTTCTGATAACCATCTGATCCGAAGAAGTTGCCCCATCTACCATCAGTGTATCAATAGCATTGTTCCTCCTGTGAGAGTTAGCCATCCTATGGAAGAATTTCGTGCATTTGTCCCCCTCCCTAAGTCAAAGTACCATTGATTTCTGTCTCCATGAAATCTCCATCAAAGTAACTCTTTCAAGATCGGCAACTACTTGACTCCTGCGAATTTTATCAAGTTCAGAAAGGGTTCTAGCATCCTCCTTGCCTTCCAAACCCTGAAGTTCCTCCATAAGAGAACGCTTTTGTTGAAACACATTGCCAAAAACTTGTTCATTCCACTGCTCTTGCGAATTTTGTTACCTCTTGTTAGCTTCACAAAACCCAATTTACAAAATATTATGTTAATACCTATTTCTATCATTCATGATTCCCTATTGTCAAATCTTTCTAAAAAATGCTTTTTATATTAAGGGGCGGAACTGATTTCTCCTCTTAAGACACTTTTTTTTTAAAGCTTTTCCGATATGTTTTTCTTTCTAGGCTGTGCATTTGAGATTGTCAACATTTTATCTAAAGTCTGGGCCTTGGTTCACTCCCTACCAGCCTGTATTATTGCTTCATATAGGTATGTGGGGGATGTGGTGCTCAAATGAACACCAACTACCCCACATACCCCCATATTTGAACACATGTAGAAAATAGTTGGCCCGTGGGCCTAATTTCAAAAGCCCACTCCGGATTTTGGAGCTTTAGGGCTCAGGGGTAACAGTATATATTTCAATTGGCAAGGGTTATTTTCTATTGAATTATGTCTGTGGACTTGAATCTTTAACAAGATTTTAACTTCCTAGATCATGAATTAATTCTTTTTTTATGGTCTCAAGTTGTGGCTGTGATGGAGGATCGTAATGCTGTGTTTTTTATGGAGCTGTCTACAATATGTTTAAGTAAATGAGCTACATTTAAGTTTTTTTGGCCCTAGAGTTCTTAGGGTGGAAGGGTAGATATATCATACATGGTTCAAATAAAGGTGGAAAAATTAGTATTGGCAGCTATGCCACTGAAGTTAAATGGCTATGTTGGAGGGATGCCTAGAGTTGGGGAAGACTGAAGTTGAAGAGCTGGGGGTTGAATTTGACTTTGATATCTATGCGTACACTCTGTCTAATTTTTATTTGTACCTATTTCCCAATTAATAGTGACCACATTGCAACTTGAAAGAAACAAGAGCATTTAGAGCTATAAAAAAAGAGAACAAGTTACATCCCTATTTCCTCCTGTTGCATTTTAGTTTAGGTGGCTTTATTTAAGTTGATTCTCAGTTCTTTTAATCTTATTTTAGAATCTCTTATGCAATTGTTCTTCACCCACAACTGCTTTTAAGTGTCACTTGCTCTTTATAGTTAAAAATCAATACCTTTCGTCACATTGCTAGAAAGGAGATGAGAATCTATTGGACCACCACTCAGGTTTCTTATTGATTTCTTTATGTTTGATAGGATGGGGATGAGCTTACAGGTTTACACTGCTTTCGTCACCTACGAGATAATGTAGCAGCTTCAATAGAGTCCATAAACAGGTACATTTTTGCAAAAATGGTAACATTTGTTGAAGAAACATGTGCCCCTCTTTGCATTTATTTTGGAGTTCCTCATTAACTCTTTGCTTCTCTCTGTTATTTCTGAGCGCTAGGGGGGGTTTAATCATTCTCACTAGATGTAAGACAGTGCTGCATTTTCTTGGAGGACTTCTATTATTATTATGAATTTTTTTTTCTTTTCTTTCCGCATTTCTTTTGGGGGATGCGAGTTAAAAATGTCTCATGGTGTCCTTTCCTAGTGGGTGTGAGTAAACAGAGAAGGTTAGAAATAAAATTAGAGATTTGCACTTTAGAATCTGAAGATTGTAGCATGACAAGTGTACACGTGATAATACAAAGTATGGTGGAAATAAATTGGTGGCTTGCTCATTTACAGTTATCCTGGATTGATTAAAGAGGGGAAAGTAAAATAGTTTATTTGCCATAAAAGCAGAGTTGAATTAAATGGACTTCCACTTGTGGAGTGTGATGTAATCTCCAAAATTACAGTGAAAGAAATTGATATATCTACGCTATATAATATGGGAGTCACGCCCTTTTAGTACATTTTGTTTGGTATTTGGAAACTGTTTCTCTGTGTCAAACATCCAATTGATGGACTTGCTCTGGCTATAAACTTTGGTCTTGTTTGGACTCTGAATCTTTGCCAATTTTCTTTTCTTGTTCTCACTTCTCTTGCCAAACATGGTTGGATTGTTTTTTTCTCTCCTTCAAAATTACTCTGCATCTCTGGTTTCCTTGGGTACCAGAAATGACAACTAGGCCTATATTTTTTTTAATCGTCTCCTTTCCTTGGCCTACGTTAAACCACAAACAACAATGGCCGTAATGGATCCTCTATCCACTGTAGCATTCATCATCCTACTTACTGCTGGAAAGAAAGTCTGCATCAATAAACTTAGTGTTTTTATCCCTCTCTGAACCACGAGACCCTTGACTTCTGCCTCTAACCCACTTCAAAGAAGATATACCTTTCCAACTCCTTAGGAATGATATTTGTTTGGCAGATATATGGTGTTAAATTTGGGCCAAATTGGATTATGACTGCTCATGGCAACATCTGGGTTGAGTTCAGCAACTGTGCTTACACAGATATTAGTCTTTGGTTGAACTTAGGTTGAGATTTTATGTATGAAATATGGGCTTGGGCTCACCTCTGATTTTCTTTACTTTTTTTGGTTATACAAAGAAGGCAGGTTTTGGGAGTTATGTCATCTCATGGGCATTTCTAAATTAATAATTTGGTATGCTTGCAGCAGTTATGTGCTGATTCGGGTGTTATGACCCATAATGGTTTATAAAATGTTCCAATCAAATTTTTTATAGACTAAATTTTGGTTCGTAGTGGTGTTACGTAAACTTAGCTTCTGCATGCCATAATTTCATGAAATACCCATTTCTCTATTTGTTGGGTTTTTAATTGAACCACTCCTTATAGTTTATAGTTATCATTAACTGGCTCTTTGTCATTACCCGGTTTTGTGAACTTTAGTTTCAATGGAGTCGTACTGCTCAGCCAGTAGTTACTGATTACATTTATTTTTGTAGCATTCTTTCAGCAGAATTTATGCGCGCTTCAATACATGATGCTGGAGATTCAGACGTTGCAATTTTGTCCCAAGTGAAAGCAAGGGCTTCCATTCCGACAAATGGAAAAGATGATGATGTAAGCTTCGTGACTTCATTTTTTGCTTGTCCTTGAGATTGAATGCTCTGGTTTCTCTAATTGGCTTGTTTAAAAACACTTTTTCGTCCATGTCAGAAATTATAACTTTCTGCACTATGCTGCTTTGTATGAAACAGAGGAAACATGTTTTGTGATTGCATGTCAGCCAACTTGATCTGTTGGTACCTGAAACAGTTATATTTTAGGACGGCAACCAGTTTTAAAGACGTTAATATTTTGTTCTGACATTCTGACTATTTCTCCCAGCTACAATATTTTTCTAATCAACAGTTTTATTTTTGGCATATTACATATTAAAAAAAGTTTATTTTTGGCATATCTCCAATTGGTTTTATTCATCTTTTACGTTCTCCTACAGCTTCTGCCCTTCCATTAATATTCCCCTTTCCGTGTAAACATAAATTTGGTTCATGTAGTGCTAT
Source organism: Cyclocarya paliurus (assembly GCA_029856935.1). Taxonomy (NCBI): domain Eukaryota; kingdom Viridiplantae; phylum Streptophyta; class Magnoliopsida; order Fagales; family Juglandaceae; genus Cyclocarya; species Cyclocarya paliurus. Next base: position 18,044,974 of record CM056951.1, read on the forward strand.
TGGCACAATTGCAGAATAAAATATACTGGGCTTTTGTGGGGGCCTGAATACATGATTACTTTTACTTGTTTGGTTTAGCTCCCAAATTGTGGCACTTCATGTCGTGGTTTTGACAAGTATAGATTCGGATGTTCTAGAATTTTCATTCACTGTTTCCTTATCTATATGGTTGCTTTTATATCAAATTTGTTATGAATTTATTTTTGTAAGTTAAACGAAAAAAGTTTGTACTTGTTTTCCTAATAAGTAATATTATTTAGAATACTTATTAAAAAAGAAGTAATTTTATTTAGAATCTCATCATGTGACTTTCAGGATTAATTTTGGATGCACTCTGTGAACTGATAACTAAATTGACATGTCAGCAGGTTAAGTTGGATGAAGAAGAGACCAATAATTTTCAGGATCGTCTTCTTCCCATCATAATTGGATTGCTCAGAACTGTGAGTAATCGTCTGTAGTTGTCCTGAGATTGTGTTTAATTGACCAAGTTACTTATCACTTTTTTCTGTACATGTATCATGTACCTTGTTTTTGATAATAAATTAAATTTTTTGCTTAAGCTGTGAATTTGGTAATATTTATGCTGTCCGACTCTTAAACATTCCTGTTACTCACGTGTAAGAGTCACTGCATTGTCAAGAAAGTAGAAAGTGTACGAGTGACCAATACTTTTCACGTAGCTGAGAAAATTCCACGACTCCTGTAATTAAGTTCATGCTTCCTAGATGGCGATGCTGGCTGTTATTAAGCCTACAAAAATTGTTTAATTTTCAACATGCCATATTCTTTAATAGTAGTTTTTCTATTTTTATCATTAATGATGTGATCACTGGTGTCGTTACTTTACCCATGGTCTTGAAGGATGTAAGTAATATGCAAAAGTTTGCTTGTAAAATTAGAAATGAGAATTTTGGATTTTTATTTTCGATATTATGCATACAAGATGAAGAATGTAGATACAAGAGAGCTTTGAAATGTTAAATATATTTTATAATTGCAAATGTTTGTGGACTCTTAATTGAATTTATTGTGTGAATAGAAGCTTTTTAGGTTATTCAAAGTTTCTGACTAATGTTTGTGAAGTTGGTTATATGCAAGAGAGCCTCAATGATTTCCAGTTGAGGCTCTGGATATTACAAAATTAGCATTGTGTATCTTGTGTGTTGCTATTGAAGATTGCAAATATCTCTATATATTTGATCTATGTGACTTTGGAGTCAACACTTAAATTTTGTATTTGTTTCAAATATGTAAGAGGAACATGGTAGAAAATTATATAAAAAAGGTGAAAAAACAATGAGTTTTTGGAAAAGAAGAAAGGTGAGAATACAGAAGTTTTGTTAAAAACAATAATATATTCAGCGCAATCTTTGAAATTTTCTGCAATCATGACTTCTGTATTATGATAAATGAATGAAGTTAAGCACTCTGGTAAAAAGTTTGGTTTGATGGATGGGCTCGCTTAAATTATTTTGCAGAATTGTCTTGACATGTTAGGTTTGATGTATTCAGTTTAATTATTTCAGTTTATCATTTTGATCCAAACACCATTTGCTAGTCTATGCTTATGACCTGTGGTTCTAGGTGCTTTAAATGTAATCTTTTTACTGTCAATGCCGTTGATGGCATTGTTTACTCATAAAAAAAATGTTGTTGACGGAATGGTTATTAAAAACATTTACCCTGATCCACTGAACACTAATATTTATGCTGTTTTCTGGTATTTTATTTAATTTAAGTGTGGAAGTCAGACCTGGATTCAATTAGGGTAAACATCTCATGATATGTTGATCAATAACAGGCAAAGCTCCCTTCTGTGTTGAGGATCTACCGAGACACGCTTACTGCTGATATGAAAACTGCTATTAAGACTGCAGTTGCAGAGCTGCTTCCTATCCTCCTCCTCCGGCCATCGGAGTCAGATTTCACCACTGGAGAACGAACAGCTGATTCTGATGGTGAGAAGTTTATTGCCACTCTTTTATACAGATACAATAGATTCTTTTGTGCTTGTGATCTGTTTGTTTCAGCCTTGATTGTGTGGTGACTCAGGAGGTGCATCGCTTGCAAGCAAGTTGAGGAGCCTATCATCTGAAAGCTTTGTTCAACTTTTGAGTGCTATTTTCAAGATTGTACGGGTAATGTGTATTTGACTATACTTGGGTACTTTATATTCGTTGAAGTTTAATTTTTGCTTCACTGAAACGAAATTATAATGTTGAATGTTTCAGTTATAAAGGGCTAAGTTTTTGCTCTAGACCCAGACAAGAAATCCAACCCACAAGCTTGCTACTTCTAATTATTTGTGTAATAATCTGGATTGAAAATATGTGAATGGTGAGATCCCACATTTCCTTGGATGGAAAAGTTCTTACAGTATATATGAGGATTCTAAGGGTGCCAATTGTAATCTTGATTAGTCCTTTCGGAGTACATGTCCAAATGTCGCTTGAGCTTTTGTTGGTTCTTAACAATTTGTAATTTATTAACTGCATGTAGTGTTTAACAAAGAGGCACAAGAATGGCATCAGGTAATAGCTTATATTTCGAAGAATTTTTTCCCTTGGAATAAAGCTCTATGGCTCATTCATTTGAAAATGTTAACTGCTCGTGCCTATTGGATTATCTGGAAACTGATTCTGCTCAACTGTGCCTAATTTGGGAAATTTGGGAAATGATATGGGGCCATGTGAATGAAAGGGAGAGCTTTTGGAGAATGGTAATAGACATGAAATAGGCTAGTGTGTGAAGTGTTTGGCATTCCCACGAGGTTAATGATACTTCTGGAGTGTGGAAAAACATACGTTGGGGCTGAGGGGAGTTCTGTATTGGAAAATGGCCCAATGGTAAAGTTTTAGTACATTTGGTGTGGAGCCCAACCTTTGAAGAGGGCCTTCCCTGTCTTTGTTCAACATAGCAAAGATAATGGACGGTTCAGTGGCTAACAATCTAGAGAATTTGAATGGCTCTAATATATAGGAAGTAAAATTTCTTAGAGCAGCACATAATTGGGAGTTGGTCATGTTGGCCTCTTTCTATGCCAGATATATTTATTTCGGGCGAGTGGAGTGTAACGCCCCAATGAAAGGCCCAAACCACATGTCCTATACTCCAAAAAAACTAATCAATGATATAATTGGAGCCTCATTGAAACCTTATAAAGAGCAAGAACTTCTCATTCTAAGCAATGTGAGATCCCATACACCACCTACCCTTATCCTTATCATATGGAGTATCACAATCTACCCCCCTTAAATTCCTGATGTCCTCGTTGGGCCAGTCCGTCGTAGGTGGCATGGCTCAAGTTCCCTATTTCTAGTTGAGATAGGTTCTGATACCATTTGTAAACGCCCTAATGGAAGGCCCAAATCATATGGCCTATACTCCAAAAAGACTAGTCAATGATACAATTGGAGCCCCATTAGAAACTTATAAAGAGCAATAACTTCTCCTTCCCAAGTAATGTGGGATCCCATACACCACCTACTCTTATCCTTATCATATGGGGTATCACATGGAGGAAGAGAAGACAAGATATGTTTGGCCATATCTAAGAGGGGGTGTTGGATGTAAAGTCATTGGGTTGTATACACATGAATGGTCTGCTTTCACATGGAAAAGCATTTGGAGTAAAGCTGAAATGTAGTATTGTAGGGAAAGCCCTCACATTGGACTGCACGAGGAACAACATATTGTAGTATAAATCATTGTTACATGTGCATTAGGGATGGGGAAACTTTGGACCTTTTATTATTACATGCTATATGGAAAGCTGTTTTTAGCCTCTTAGAATGAGGTGGGTCATGCCATGACGGGTAGTGGACCTTTTCCTTTGTTGGAAAGTTGACAGGGCAGCTGTCACAGTAAGATTTTATGGAACATGTTTGGTCCTGATATGCTATTGTGTTGTATTTGGAAGAAGTGGAACGATTGATGTTTAGAGAATTGTGAGAAGAATGGAAGAGCTAAATGATGGTTTCTTTTGTCTTATATATCTTTTTAGTGCTGGATGGCAGTATCTTTTTAAAAGAAATCAAACTAGGTGTTTCTAATGCATACTCTCGGTGTACTTTATTAATAAAGGTAAATAAAAATATAAGTAGAAAGGTTGTCTTTTTAAGAGGAAAAGGCTATACAAAAGCCCAAGGATATATCCCTACCAAAAATCACAAAAAGTTTCCCAAGTTTGGAAGAAGACTTGACTGAGAGAGAGAGGGCCTTCACCAACTCATCAGCTGCAGAATAAGGCTTCATCGTTACCGATGCTGAAATATAGCCTACGACAAACCCCATCATCTTTAGAGCCATATATTTTCTGCTTAGATAAATTCTTTTGAAAAATCAAGAAACTCATTTAAAGTGTCACTAATATTTAAGTGATGTAATATGATTTCTTTTCTTCTAGTGAATGCAGACACATTTAGTGCGGGCTGCTGAAGTGAAAAAAGCCATTGAGTGGATCATGTCCAACATTGATGGTCACTATGCTGCTGATTCAGTTGCTGCTGCAATTGCACTTGGTGCTGCAACTGCAGAAACATCACTAGACAGTGAGGGTCAGCGTGGTTCGCTTTTGCCATTTTCACCTCAGAGAGCTGCTAAGGTTCCTTCATTTCAGGGAAAATCAAATGAGGCCATAAGTCCCTCAAATATGTCGAGAAATTTCAGGTGGACCCTTTTCTGTTGGTGGTTATGATTTTCTGATTACCTTTACATCTGATTAAACATCAGTTTGAAAGTTCTGGGAATGGGGTGCTGATGCTATGTGCTAATTTTGTTTTCGCGAAACAAATATTTTATTAGGATTGTTTGAAAAGTAGTCATAATGGAAATGTACTATTGAAAAAATAATTGGGTTACTAAGTGGGGTGCATGGTGTGGTTGTGAGTTTGAGACTCATTGGGTATGTGTTTACCTTACCAATAATTGTGATCATTAATGTTTGAGTGTTTTCTGTTTCCTTTTCTAGCCTGAGAGAAATGAAGTACTTGTGATCAACTCATTGTGAGGTCATATATTAAATGACAATGTAAAAAAGCAGTGTTCCTATGACAAGGATTGCTGCACTGCAGCAGTTACCTGTGTGATAGTCTGGGAATCTGGTTGTGATCCCCGTTTCATAGAGTGAAGATATAAGATACGTGGTTAAAGAGAATTACAGTTCACATGAAAGTGATAACAATCTGTACTTAAGTTTCTGTGTTTGCACTGGCAGCCATGTTAGCCCTCCCCCCCTAAAAAAAAAAGCCCCAAAAATTAACATAAAATAATATTTTTGCTGGCTTTTTATAAAAATCGGAAAATGAAGTTCCTTTGGCCTCCCAAAAAGTTTCAAAATCTCTTGACCTTCCTCAAAAACTATGAAAACCTTTTCTACAAAAATTTGGAAGTATCTCAAGTTTTTTAGTCTAAAAATTTATTTATATATGTTTATAAATTCAATATAAAAAACTAACAAATCGGGTCCCTGATACTTTTTAAAGTTTTGAAGATATGTCTTTTCTAAAACCCAAAGTTTTGGCCTCTTAATACTTGTGCAAACTTTTATTTATTTATTTGTAAAACTTAAAATCTCGCATTTTTTTTAAGCTAAAAGGTGTGATTTTTTCAAACTTAAACATGTGTGTGTGTTTTTTATTTTTTAATACTCTCCCCCAAGTTCCCTTCAATCAGTAGTTTTCTCCATGAAAAAAATAATATGTGAACAAGAAATATGCTGTGATCTTTTGTTTTTATTCCTATCAAAATTGATAACATATCTTTTTTGCACATTTAATAGGTGTGAAATTGAATTGCTATCTGTAACATATATCTTTTCACAAATGTAGACAACAAAATATATATAATATACATAATATACATATACATACAAATATATGCACACACAAGAGCACTCATCATCATTGTAATAATTCGTACCCCAAAAGCTGAGTTTTTTGGCTCCACCACTATGTTTGTTCTAGCTTTTATTTGAAAAGATTGCAACCCATTTCCCTTTTGAAAATTGCATTTCAGTGCACTTCTCGTGATCATAAACTCACTCTTTTATGTTTTTAAGTAACTAGTAATTGGGATATTATGGTATTTCCTGAAAACAATTTGGGTTGCCGCAAATGGTAAAGGCCTTGGTCTTGGGGGTATGTTCCCTTCAAGTCTAAGGGTTGAATCCTTGAATGCAAACAATTCTTAGGGACCACGCCCCATTGGTGAAAAGCCAATGGTTTACCTGATTTGTGTGATGGGGGTGGATTACATGGATCCAACGTTTAACCAGATTAAAGACATCCTTTCTGTATCAAACCATGAGAGCTGTCATGTCATTGCACTGGTTTCTACAGGACTGATGGCTACCTTGTCATAGTACAGTACCCTTGTGGCAACTATTGGGCAAGACCTTACAACATAGGCTTTGAACCCGGTTTCAATTGGTCTTTTCAAGACCTTATTTTCAACCTAAATGGTTGTTATCTATCTCGGTGGCTCATTTATCAAGTGTTCAGTTTTCAAACTCTATCCCATCCTCGTATCAAAAGCTTTGCCACTGAACCAATGTAATCCCCAAACAGGGCTGATGTATTGCGGGAGAACACAGAAGCTGTTTTTGCAGCCTGTGATGCTGCCCATGGAAGATGGGCAAAACTCCTTGGTGTCCGTGCTCTTCTTCATCCTAAGTTGAGATTACAGGAGTTTTTAAGCATATACAACATCACCCAGGAGTTTATAACCGCTACAGAGAAGGTATTGGTGTACATCTTAATAGTATAATATAATTGAAAGATAAAACTCCTCTGTTTATATTTATGACGCTGTTCTATGCTAACATAAACAGATTGGTGGAAGGTTGGGATATAGCATACGTGGAACACTGCAGTCTCAGGCCAAAGCCTTTGTCGAATTCCAGCACGAATCTCGCGTTAGTTCTTGAATATGATCACTTGCATTAAGTCTTTTTGTCTGGACTATATGTGTGCCATTGTTGGACTAAATATTTTGTTGCTATTGTAGATGGCAAAAATTAAGGCAGTGCTTGACCAAGAAACATGGGTGGAAGTCGATGTTCCTGATGAATTTCAGGCCATTGTCGCTTCATTTTTTGGTTCTGAAGAATTGGTTTCTGAGAACCCCCATCATGCTGAAAATAATGTGGAAACAAGCTCTAGTGAAGTGATCATAAACAATGATGGTTCACTCATTACAGATACTGGACCCCTGAAATCTCAACAGAAAATTGATCAGACTAAGATTGGAATATCTACTGAGAATTCGGAAGAAATGAAATCTATTCCTTTGGCTCAGGGCGGTGACAAAAATAAAGCTGATACCACAACTTATTCGGCTCATAATAACAATAGTAAAATGGAGCATGGAAAATCTACCTCTCATACTCTTATGTATAAAGGTGTTGGTTATCACATGGTAAACTGGTTAGTTTTCTTGTTTCTTTTTCTCTTTTATCTTCTTTACTTTTAACAGTAGTCCACATATGGTTGATACTTGCAGTTTTATGCTTAGTTAGTGGCGTCTATTTGTCATTTATAGTGCTGTTGACTTACTGTGTTGTTCGCACTGCTTTATATTGCATGATAACTCACTTTTAGGTGAAATTGTTTGTTGATTTATAATATTGAGATCCTTTTCTTGTAACATTAATTTCACATAAAAACTTGCTTTCATTATCAGTGATTTTGTTTCTTTATTTTTTGGCCTTCCAGCGGCTTAATATTGCTGAAGATATTGTCGGAGTATACTGATATGAACAACTATTTGCCAGCACTATCTTCAGAAATTGTTCACCGTGTTGTTGAAATTTTAAAATTTTTCAATACAAGAACGTGTCAGCTTGTTCTTGGTGCTGGTGCCATGCAGGTACTAATTTTGATCTGTATATAGCTGATTTAATTTTTCTCTCTCTTTGAAATTGACATTTGAGAACTCTGGTGACATTTGTAGATATTTAAACATGTTCATCCTTATTGCCTTTTTATAGTAAATAAATAATTGGATGTTCTTTCTAATGTCTGATTCTTGGTTCTATTATCTATGATGCTTTCAGTGTAACCCAATTTAGATGGTGGTCAATGTTCTAGTTTTTAATTGGCTCGAAATGGTATGGCAGGTGTCTGGTCTGAAGTCTATCACTTCTAAACACTTGGCCTTGGCAAGTCAAGTAATCGGTTTTACATATGCTACTATCCCCGGTAGGTGAAACTAAATTAAAATGCTTCTCCTTTTGTGAAGTTTCTGCCAGTTTTATGGAAATTTGACGTTTGCTTGTAAAAAAAAAAAAAGTTTTATGGAAATTTGATCCAAATGAATCGAGCATTATTAACTCCTGTAACAAATAGTTTCTATTCCAGAGCACCGTAAAACTTGAACTCTACTCTTTCTTGTATCCATTTGCATTGTACACTCTTAGCTTCTTTGAATCATATTAATATGTAAAAGCTAAAATATATTTTATTCCTTTAAGTTTCAAAACATGCAGTTCTATCTTCTTGAACTTTTGAATGATGTCAATGAGACCCTTATGTTTAGGATTAGTTAACCTTTTGCTATTAAATGCCCTAAATGTTGAACTTTTTCCGTTTTAAAATTTTTTGACATTGTAGTCTCTCTCTCTCTCTCAACCAAGGTCCCACTGTCATATGTCTCTATTACTACCTATCCATTCCACACAAAAATTGTAAGAAAGAAAGAAGGATTAAAAAATTGGGTTTGGACTTTTGTCATCTTTAAAATTGCCGACATAATTTCATTGCCTTAGATACATGCTAGTTCCTAACTTTGAATTTGTTTGCAAATTGGTCGTTTAACATTTAGAAGTTTTGAATTGATGGCAATTTGGTGTGTCTATCTGGATCTCTTTAACCATTAGGCCTGTTAGTGCCCAAAACGATGACGTTTTAGCTGCTTTTCAAAATTTCAATGCTTTTGTCAGTTTTTATCTCCAGCCCAGCTCCTCTTCCTCTCTTCCTCACTTGAAGCCTCACTTTCTTCTTCCTCTTTTAGAAACTCACAAACACCACTTCAAAATTGTTTGAAATTAGTTTTCTGCTTTATCATCATCATTTTTTTATAGGTAAAATATTCATCATCATAATTATAATGACGAATCAAATATATGGTAAATGAGATACAAACATGAATGGATCTAATAGCAGCTTGGAGGGCCATGTACTTCTCATTCCTCACTACAAAAACATCAGCACTTCTTGTACTTAAAACTCCTGGGCCATATCCTGTAACCCACTCGACTATGAGCATTTTGTTTCCCAGAAACCAAACAGAGAAAAAGCTAAAAGAAATCAATAATTCATAATTATAATCAACAGCTTAATTATATGACCTTCATGACCCATCTCTTGTATAACCGGATTGTACAGGAATAAATTAAAAGAAGTAATTAATTCATTGACGTCGATCTTATGAACTCGACTTTGGTGAACTTGAAGACCAGAGCATGGAAAGTAGGCTCCATGTCCTTGTGGTGCCCACAATATGAAGCCACAAAATATCAGCATTTTTGCTCCATCCAGAGATGAAATACAAAACTTACGAAACTAATAGGATCCTAATGCAAAAGTGAAGCATAGGTTTATCTATGATTGGTTGATTCCTGTGGTGATAATGATGGTGATGATGATGGTGAAGCTACAAGCTGATTATAAGGCTAAAACCCAAAACATTGGGATGCGTCGTTTGATCAATAGTTAATGGATCATGACAAAAGGATCACATATATAACAATTTAAAGTTTCAAGGTGTTAGTTGCAAGTTTCGAAACTTTGAGGGACCAAATTGTATTATATTTTTTTATGTAAGCAAGTAAAATGTAGTTTAGCCTAACCAAACAAAGAAAATAGAAAGTGTTGACATGGAACTTTGTGAGTCTATAGTGTTCTTAATTTCTCTTCATGTAAGCTAAATCCTACCAGGACAGTGTAGCGGAGCTGACTTTCAATATTATTTTCATGTTCTATTGGTCCTTATATTCCCTGTTTAACTCCACATACAACTGTTTATATCATAACTTGTAAATGAAGAAATGTAATTCTTTTCAAGGAGGGTTTCAGGGTGGGCAAGTCTGCCTACATTGTGTAACCCAATATAATCATCTGATGAAAGCTGAAAGCAACATATGTGTGGGCAAAAACCAGGCATACAAGAATCCCTCTTAAATGCCCATATATATCGAGTATGGATTGTTACCAATAAAATATATATATATATATATATATATATATCAAGTATGGATGGTTTTCTGGCCATATTTTTTAGGTGCTCTTTCTTCTTATCAAAAAAATATCTTATAGGTGCTTTTTCTATGTTTTTTATGGCCATTTTGTGTTTTGCGTATTATTATATTAATGATTGAGCACAGAATCTTATTAGATCGAGAAAACTTGGGAAAGAACAGAACTCTATTTATATATAGATCAAGAAAACCACTATTAATGACCGCCAAAATGTTACCATCATAGTCACGTACAGCTAATGATCTGCTTAGGTCAAATTGGCAGGTGAAGAGCATATAAGTGTGAGAGACTAACCTTTCCGGACTTGTAACATTAATGTCATAAAACTTTCTTCACTGAGACACATAAAAATGTTTACATAAGAAATTAGATTTTCCAAAACGTACTCTTAGCTCTGTCTAGTGAATCATGAAGTTTAACATTATGTATTCTGAATGATGTGGCTTAGTTTGTGGCATTCCTATTTTATTTTATTTTCAATCATGAGACAAAACCTTGTGTGTGCTCTTTGGTTGTTTGTTGATATGCTACCTTTGACTTTAATGTTTTGATTTATCTTTGGCTATTGTTGGTATTATAAAAAAAAATCTTTGGCTATTGTTGGTTTTAGGACCTTTTCCTTTGATAAACATGTTGACTGAAAATTTCATTGTTTGTACCAATGGTGTTTGGAAGAAAAATTTCACTAGTTAATGACTATTTTATTTGTGTCTGGACTAAGATATCAGGAGGATTCTTTTTCTGAAAGTACCAGAGACACGGAAAGCATTGTTGGTATCAGAGATTGACCGAGTTGCTCAGGATTTCAAAGTTCACCGAGATGAAATACATACAAAACTTGTTCAGATAATGAGAGAAAGGTTATTGGTTCATCTGCGTGGCTTGCCTCAAATTGTTGAGAGCTGGAATAGACCTGAAGACTCGGACCCACAGCCCAGTCAATTTGCCCGTGCCCTTACCAAGGTAACTTTCTCTGCTAGGATTTTTACATTTATGACTTGAACTTGAGGAGAACCAAATTTGGCAACATTATTATTGTTTTTATTATTTTGATAAGTAAGAAGATATTTTTATTGATATTGAAATAGACATTGCCCAAGTACATAGTAAGTATACATATGATTACACCTAGTTAGGAACTAGAAATGGATACAAGGAAATCATGAAAGTTGAGACTATTAAAGTCTATAACAATGACCCACATAAATAAAGTCTTCCAGAAAAAAACTCTTAGGCTTCATTTGGTTACACATATGAGATGAGATGAGATGAGATAAAAGTTGAAAGTTAAATAAAATATTGTTAGAATATTATTTTTAATATTATTTTTTTTTTGAAATTTGAAAAAGTTGAATTATTTATTATATTTTGTGTGAGAGTTTGAAAAAATTGTAATGATTATATAAGATGAGATGAGATGAGATGGTTTCATCTGTGTAACCAAACCAAGCCTTAAACTCTTCCAAAGGGCGCTCTCAATCCTCAAATTTTGGTCATTCCTTTCCCTCCAAATGCACCAAAGTAGACAAATGGGAGCCATCTTCCACACAGCTGTAATCTGGGGTATCCCCTTGATCCCTCTCCAACTAGTTAGTAGGTCAACTACCCTCCCCGGCATAACCCATGCTAATCCCATTTTGCTGAAAAAATAATTCCATGAGGCCCTTGCAAACTCACAATGTAGAAGTAAATGATCGACTGTTTCACTATTTTTGCACATGCAGCACCAATCAATAAGGATAAACCCACGTTTCCTTAGGTTGTCAATGGTCCGAATCTTCCCTAAGGATGCAGTCCAAACAAAAAAGCAACCTTGAGATGTGCTTTACTCCTCCAAATGCTCTTCCAAGGAAAGTGATTGCTAGCTTGAGTAGCGAGAACCTCATAGCAAGAGTGTACAGAAAATTTTCCTTTGCTAGAAGGAGACCAAACAAGCTTATCCACCACTGTATCATCAGTTCCAATGGTGTATAACGAGTTAAAGAATTTGACAAAGACACCAACCTCCCAATGATGTGCCTCCCTAATGAAACTGACATTCCACTGCTGTGAGCCATTAGTAATTTCCCTCAAATCTGCCACCAAAGCATCCTGTTCCCGTGCAATTCTGAAAATAGAGGGATAAGCATCCTTATGAGCTGTGTCTCCAACCCAAACATCATGCCAAAAACTGATTCTATTACCATCCCCCATACTCAGCCTAGTGTGGCTAGAGCAGGACCCCCAACCTCGATGTGGCCCACTTTATATAACCGATGGCATAACATATTTGTACTATAATAATTTCTAATGTGAAATGATCTGTTGCCATGTTCATTTAGTGTGAGGAAGCTGTTAGTACGCTTTGTTATGGCCAACTTTGGCAGTAAAAGCTCATTTTAAAAGCCTTCAAGGGTGAAAGATGAAGAAAAAATCTCAAGCTACTTGTTATGCTTTGAACCTAGTCAGTGCATTCTAGCGCATGTCTGAACTTATCTTCTTCATTTGTGGCATGGGGATCTCTTCAATAATTTGGAGTGTCTATGACTATGGTTGTTGTTCATATTTAAACAGCTTTTGGATCGAGATCCTTTAGATTTCTAAAGGTAATCTACCAGGTGGATTTATTTAAACCTCAATCATTGCTTTCAAATTCAATGTTGGGACCTTTTGTCATGTTAAGATCTATCACTTCCAAATTCAAGAAAAGAGTATTATTATTTTTTTGATAAGTAAGAAAAGAGTATTATAAATTACCCTTGAGAATCTAGAGGATGTTAATCCAAGTAAATGATGAAACTGAGAAGTCAGCCTTCACATTCAGCTCTTTAGTAATATTTGGCCTTGCTTCTTTAAAAGATTTGTGATGACATTTCCTTGAGACAAACTGCTATTAATGAGTAATTAAAATGATAGGTGAATCATCATTTTGGGCTAGTTGGATATATGCTTATGTATTCTTCCTGTGTATTAGAGTTGCACCTCTTTGCGCTAAACTTACATTACTTACCAAAACAAAATGCTGGTTCAATCATATATGAAGCACTCGAAAGTACCAAACGTTCAAAAATAGAATGTTGCATCCATAAAACCAAAAGAAATGCGGAAAATTTTAAACATACTCTATCCTTTTTATTGCTAAGTTCCATGCTTTGAGAGATCCCACAACCTGACCCTCCACCTCATTTTTATATGAGGTAGCATCATTTGAGCCAAAACGTACTGGTCTGCTTGGGCTTTTGCCGAAGAAATAGAGATTTCTAGAAGCTTGTTTTGTGCATATGTGTGTGATACTGAAGAGGGAGAATCAGCCATTGTCGGCGAGTCCAGCCTCAATAGGACAAGGTCTCTTGATTCATAATGTGGATCAGGAAGTAATGAACACAAATTATTGATTTGGGTGACTTTTTCTGAGTTGTGTTTGCTTGCCCAGCTAGATTTCTCCTGTGAAATAAAGTACCAATTATCTAAGGTTGATTTAAGTTGGTTGGCTTCTGTATATATTCCTAGAGTCTTTTTCTTTAGATTATATTTAGCTTGATCTAATTTTAGTGAATTGACTAGACCTGACTAGCTCTTCTTCTCACCCCCAGGAAGTTGGATTTCTTCAACGTGTTTTATCTCGGACTTTACACGAGGTAGATGTTCAAGTAATTTTCAGGTGAGGTTCATCATCATGTTAGTTTTTATTATAAACTTCTTATGATGCACATAACTGCAATACAATCTGCTATGTGAACTTCCTTTACTTTTTTTCCTCCTTACTCTTTTAACTTGTAAGGAAAAATATGTCCTTTCACCTATAATAAAAAAAGGATTCCGTGTAGGGAAACTTCCAAGGGTGCGGTGCATGGGACCGGAGTTTACTCTGCAGGGGTGGGTCCGAAGGGCCCTGCCTTGGAGAGGTTCCCTGACATAAAAAATAATAATAATAAAAAAAAAGGAAAATAGATGACTTTTTATTCTTTTGAGACAATTATTGAGGAGAAAAACATTAATATACACAAATTCCATATAATTCCTGCTACTGAACTACTTATTTTGTGTGCTATTTTAGGCAAGTGGTCATTATCTTTCATTCACAAATTTCAGAAGCATTTTCACGCTTAGAGATCCACAGTCCACAAGCAAAGAATAGGTATGACCTTCTAACTTCTTCATGAGCATCAAATACTATTCTGTTTAAATTTCAATGGGATCTGGCTTTGTCTCTAGACCAGTATTTCTATTTTTTGAACTCTGTAACAAGATAGCCTTTTCTGTCTAACCAGACTCTATCTAGATGTTAAACACATTCTTGGGTGTATTCGGTCATTGCCTTCTGATGATTTGAGCAATTCTGGTACTCCGAACTGGGGGAAACTTGATGAATTTTTGGTGGAAAGATTTGGGTCCGAAGCTGGCCAATAGATGTTATTATAAGTAGCAAATTGATTGCTTTTCTGGTGAAGGCTACCAGATTTCAATGGACCGTTTGGGGTTGTCAGAACCAATTTTCAGACTACACATTTGCCTTGTACAATTACATTAATGAGGTAATAAGGCTTTTACAATCGTTAAATGTCAAACAATATATCTGTTGCATGTATTTAATTTTCCATTTACAAAAAGTGTGATAGAAAAGAGATAACACAAAAAGAGGAAAAAAATCATAGCTACTTTCAAGCTCATATGGATCTATGAATTTTTATGCTCCCAAATTGATTAATGTTCTGCAGTATTTTAAACTTAAGAGAGGTTTACTTCTGTTTGGTATTTTGTTTTCTATTTTTGGATTTTCAGATATGAATTCTAGCACACATGATAGATTCTAGTCACAAACATTAACACTGTCTATGACTGCCCTTTAGAAGTTGGCTGATAGATCAAGTTTGTATTTTATTTTATTAGATTGAATTTGTTTTGCTACCTGTTATAATCTGGCTGTTCCAAAATTGTCTGGACAGATCCTTTTTCTATTTAATCCCGATACATTAAGCACTGATGTATGTAATCAATATTCCTGTTATAGTTATATTAATCATTAATATGACACGAACTTATCAAAAAAAAAAAAATTATGACACGAGCTGTAAATTTCAAACACTACTATCAGAATATAGAAAATTAGACAGCACTCTGTAAAATACAGTGGACATGGAGAAAGCCTATGATAATGATGCATCAAATTCTGAAGTTGTTGTAAAGTGACATTCCAATCTTAGATTCAGATTACAGTTTATTATGATATCTTATGTTAGGGCTTGAAACATGTACTTTTTTCCTTATAACAAACTTGTTTAGTTGTAGTAATTATTTATGTCTTGAAGTAATATTTGCCTCTAAAATTAGATAGCTTCTAACCAAGTGATGTGGGTTATTATAGCTATATTTGCATTCGAGGATTGTGACATTCACATTTCTTATCACTAGATCTTTTCCTTTTTCCTTTTGGTTTGAAGCAACCTTCACTTTAGTTTAATGTTTCTGTTTTTGTATATTGCCAGGTCTTGGTTTTATGTTTTCTAAGGTTTTCATTTTTAGCATAATCTATAATGTGAATACCTGTAAGCTTTGCTATAGGTTTTTGGGTATAGTCTTAGATTGGGAGCAGTTTTTTTATGCGAAATGTTGCTGTACATTTAAGTACTTCCGAGCATCGGGTCAGAAATTTTAGTGCTCTTAGTTCTGAAGGTTTTCTCATCGCTTTTTTTGGTTACATACTGTATATGTGCTCCGTCGATGGGTGTATTGTGTCCTTTTGTGGTTCCACAAAAGGAACAAGTAGGAAACTGATTTGTGCTTGTGTCTTATGTGTGCTACATGACCACTTAACTATTCTTGTCCAACATCATATTGAAGTCGGCTTGCTGATTGGAACTTTTTTGTCCAGGTTTCAATTGTTTTAAGGTAGATTTATAAATTACTTTATCCCATCCACATGTTGCGGCAGGAAGGGTCTTCTAAGCAGAAGTTTTGTAATGCTCACACTTCATATACAGTTTGTAATGATAACTGCGTTTTTTTTCTTTTTTTTTTGTTCCCCTTGCTGTAGTTATTATGGGGTTAGATGGAACATAATTGATTTGTTGATTGAACAAGCAACTAGGGTTGTTCCGGGGGCTGAGTTATATATCATTGTAATTTTACTTGCTTAGCTTACAGATGCTTTTTTGAATCGTTGATTGGAAATTTTCCTTTTACGATGTTTTGATCCAAACTGTTACTGACCGACACGACTACAGGCAATGATGTTCATTCACTCTGTTGAAAATTGAACTCGTAAGGTTGTTCAGCAACTTTATTTGGGACTGAAGTGGGCCAAACTAGCCTGATTCCCGCTCTCAAGTCAAGGGGGAGAGAGAGGAGGCTTTTTTGGATTGATCTTGACATTTGATCACGCTCATTTAGGGTGAGTTTGGATGTTGAGTTGAGTTGAGTTGAGTTGAGATGATAAAATATTATTAGAATATTATTTTTTAATATTAAAGTTATTTTGAGATTTGAAAAAGTTGAATTGTTTATTATATTTTGTATTGGGATTTGAAAAAGTTGTAATGATGAGTTAAGTTGAGTTGAGTTGGGTTGAGGATCCAAACGCAGCCTTAAACTCCACAATAGGACTGCATGCTGGTCAAGGTTAGGGGTGCTACTCGTACTGTACGGTGTGGGGTAGATCTTGACATTTGATCATGCTCTTTTAAACTCTACAATAGGACTGCATGCTGGTCAAGGTTAGGGATGTTATCCGTACTGTACGGTGAGAGGTAGCCTCCTCTCTGCCCCTTGCCCCCCCGTGTGCAGGGCAGGGTATACCGTTTGGGTACCGCAACCTAGACCATTTTGAGTTTAGAAATTAACAATAAATAAATAAATAACAAACAAAAATGAATTTATAATAATAAAAATAATATACAAATTAAATGATCTATGAAGTACTATTCCTACCTAATAAATTAATAATAATAACTAATCTATTACAATAATACAAATTAAGAGGAAATAATTACAAACATAAAAGAGACATTATATCAACATTACAAATAACTAAATCATTAAATACAGCTGAACTAACTAGTAACTACTAAGTGAGTTATTTGACATTTGGGGCAGGTGGCCAAGGGTGGAAAGATGTAATTAGAATTTAGTGGTGCTTGCTGTGAGTCGTGAAATCATAAAATCTGAAACATTAACAATTCAATAGGAAGATAAAAGAATTATTAACAAGAAACAAAAATTAAAATTACCAAGAACCATTAGAAATGAAAAAATTACAAATTAAAAATTGACTAATCAAGATGAGACATTGAGAATATATCATTTGAATTTGATCCTTGGGCTTGAGATTAGGATTGAGGCTTGAGCTATGTATATGACAGTAAGATTATAAAAATAATTAGATACTAAAAATTATATAAATACAAAAAATAATTAAGGGACAATACAAATTGTACAAATCCATAGCAATGGTGGGTTGGAGTCCAATATGGTGAAGTCATTTTGTAGCGGAGGTAAACGTTGTCTTATGTATTGTTATAATAATAAAATGTGAAATTAATACCGATGAAATGAATATAAATAAAATAAATCAAAATAATAAAATAATAAAATAAAATCAACGATTATGAGATCCAGACGAATCACCACACTCCTCCTCGTCGGCCTCTTTAGAGCCAAGAATATTCGGAACATGAATTTATGTCCCTTTGATTCAATTCTACATGCAAATCAATGCTTCCGCAGTGGTGGCAGACAAAGAACTCCGAAATGGATCCAATATGCGCCATACAGTACTAAAGGTTGACTCTGAGGCAACGGTGCTAATAAAGATGATCAAAATACTGCGGGCTATCTCTCCAATGACGGGATATTTGAAGGCATTGGTCTTTTATATCAAATTCTATTGTATATGGGAGAAGATTCCTTGTTAAATATCGGTCTATCTCGAACTTCACCTCTGTAGATTGATGGACTAGTAGGGGGTTTTGTGAAAGGCTCTCACCCCACGCCAATCTACACTTTTTCCCCACCCTGACTTCTGGAAAAGGCTCTGAGATAGGAGTAGGTGTAGGTACATTACCATCCCTGATCACGGTAAACTCATCAAATAATTTATCAATGGTTTATCTGACCATTGTCCCAATAAGGCCAATCTATACGGCCCCGTGTGCAAGTCTCAAATCATATATCATGCCATCAATCTTGATTTGGGGGTCAAGAGCAACAACCACATATAACAAGATATTAAGCCTACTCGAGTCTCCCCAATACTTGTCATATTTGACCCTCATCATCAATGTCATCTCCCGCATCCTAATATGGTCAACCCTACATATTTCATCCAAATTTTCTTTCACTTTACATATTTGTTGACAGAAATCATTCAATGTAGGATACAAAGAACCAGATAGTCTCAATGTGATCTAGTAGAAAAGCTTAAAAAAATCTACAAAAATAGCAACCACCTCCCAATCATTATCAATAGGCTTTCCTAATCCCCCGTGCTCATCAAAATATTTGACATATTAAATGTCTTCATAACCCAATAATTTAAAAGCTGCCTTATACTCTTCAGCCACCTCCAATATCAAGAAGGTTAAGTTCCATCTTGTAGGAATATCAGTACAAATGCCATTATTTGATGTTATGTCCGCATTCTTTGCAGCAATTTTGAATTTCTCCAATCTAGCAGGAGAAGATCTCACAAATCTCATAACTTTTCTAACTCGTGCAACCAAGTCATCAACATCTTCCAAGCCATCAGTCACAACTAAAATTCAAAATATGTGCAACACATCTAACATACAAACAATCACCGCCCAAGATTGTTTTATTTGCCTCTCTAAGATAGGTCTTAAGATATCCCAACATGACATCGTTAGCCAAGTCATTATTAACTGTAACTGTCAGAATCCGTGCTAACCCCCACTCCTTTATTGTGGCCTCCAAGACCTTTCCAATCGTCTCACCCTTGTGATTAGAATTTTGACAAAACCTCATAATCTTTCTATGTAGTGTCCAATCACAATCAATGAAATGCACAGTCAAATAAATATAATTATAATTTTAGATGAATGTCCAAGTATCGGTAGTGAGACAAACTACTTGACTCGTCAATTGGCCCTTCAACAACTCCTCATCTTTCTTGTAATGTTTTTTAATATCCTTTGCCACTATGTGGCTAGAAGGAAGATTTAATCTAGGTTCCAACCAATGAGAATATTCTTGGAACCCTCTCTCCTCCACAAATTGAAAAGGTAGTTCATCCATAATAACCATACGAGCTAACTTTCTTTTACACTCATCGGAATAATACTTAGTAATATCCCTTCAATGTTGAACCTCCACTACTCTCATCTGACTTTTTTTTAGTCCAATCTTTAGTCTAGATTGAGTTTTCTCTTGTAAGGATCTCAATATTAGACTCTTCTTGCATTGTTCTTCTAAGTGGACCTTTAACTGTGATGTACCATGTTTCTTATAGTGACATCCATTGAGTTTATTATAGTGGTTACACTTTACTTGTAGGTTATTAGGGTCACCACCCTCTAGTTTGATAAAATGAGACAAAACTATGAAAACAAGTTTCTTACTTTGTGTGGGCTTAGGGGCAGGGCAAGGCTCCATCTCCGTAGGGTTAGGATTAGGGTTTGTGGAGTTAGTGCTAGGTGTAGGATTAGGTATTGAGGTAGGGGTAAGAGAGCTATCACTAAAATCTGACGGAGTAAGCATTCTTCAAAACAAGTAAAAAATTTGAAATGAAAACATAAACACAAAGGATTCACATTTAAAAAAAAAAAAAAAAAGCGCAATTCAATGCACAAGTATGATCAGTTGTAAAAACTCTTTGGAACACAATTTTAGTAAATTTCAAAGTAGTAAACCCATATTAAGGATTCACATAAACACCACAAATTCACAGCAACATCACAGATTCACAAAATGCAATGTATATTAAAAATTTACCAAAAGTCACTGGTATGTTTAAAAAATATTTAATGAAAATTGTTTAGTTAAGTGAATATCTCTAAGCATTTAAAAAAACATTTAAAAAACATGCAATGTATATCTCTAAGCATTTTTCAAAAAACATTTACCAAAACTCACTGGTATGTTTAGTTAATGGAAATTTTGAGATATATTTGAAACTTTTCAAGATGTGTTTTTATTGAATTTTGTGAAACAAAGCTTTTTAAAATTTTTGAAAAAATGAGATAACAAAACAGGGACTGCATGCCCACCGGCAACTATATATAAAATTCTTTGCAAGACTTCTACTTTATCTACAAAAGAATTTAACAAGCTGGCTGAAAGTGAAAATCGACGCAAAACTTTTTAAATCAAGACCAAAGGTCCAAACTCCTAATTTGAACGTCATAAAAAAAGAAAAAGTAATTTTTAATACTTCATATTGCCACACTTAAAACGTGCATGATATGTGTCCTCATGACTTACAAGTTACGACCAATAATATGTTTATTAGTACTGTAGCTATCATTGGCAACACCATGAGTGGGTGCCGCAAAACCGTATATTAAGCCAGACAAGTGATTGCATTCGATGCGATGGTATTATAGCCAAAATGTGATCGAGTGATCTGTTTGACTCAGGGACGAGACATAAATATAATCATGAGACCAAAACTCAAACCTCAATATGGTTGCAAAATTTGCTCATAGATAAGAAAAGGGTACCGATGAAGTGCACTCACTTATGTGCTTTTTTTTCCCTATAAATATTTAAAAAAAAAACACACACACACACACATAGAAGCACTTCATTGGTCTACAGCATTTTCTTTACAAAAATATCATGACTAACTCCATTTAGTCCAGGTGCGATACAATGAGAGTAAGAAACTTTGTTCTTTGAATGATGATAAATTATCTAAACAATTGTTCGAGGGAAATCCTCATTTCTTTAACCAAAATCCTAAAGGATTGGAATCCTAAATTAGTTCAAGATTCCAATCCGAAAGTCTAAATTAATTTAGGGGTTTCAAACTTAGGATTCCAATCTGAAACACAAAATCACATAACAAAGATTCAAACACATGCACAATCAAATCTCTACAGCACACAGTTCACAAAGACACAATCTCATCCTCTAACTCCTCCATTTAGTTCCAACCTTCTTCCAATTTCTATAACTCAACAAAAAAAAAAATAATTAGTTTCGGATTTAAGGCTCAAGCTGATTTACCTTCGACAACAGAGATGCAGACGGACGACGATGGTGTAAGTGTACGACAGACAGATGGACTACGACGGAGATGAGAGACTCTGAGAGAGAGAGAGAGAGAGAGAGAGAGAGAGAGAGAGAGAGAGATGAAGAGGGAAGTGAGAAGGGTTACTGGGTTAGGAAAGTAGGGGAGGGGAGAGTCCTCGCGGGGGGGGGGGGTCCTTTCTCTTAACACCCTAGACCAAAACGATGCCGTTTTGTCAGATACAAAACGATGAGGGATAAAAACCTTATCTAAACTTACATTACAAAGAAGGGCCAAATAGAGATAGGTAAAGCCTTAAGACCAAAAACCCTACAACTTTTTTTTTTTTAGTATCTGCCATAGCTAGGCAGAGGAGTGAGACCCGTGACACCCATCCTACAATATATGATTATCCATGAACTCTCGCTATGAGATTCCGCATTTAATCGTAACCATACTTAAACATTAGCCCAGATTAGAATAAACGACGTCGTTTTGTCAGATACAAAATGACGTCATTGTGACATGGGTTTTTTTATATATATAATTATATATATTAATAATATATAAATTATATGCGGGGAGGGGGAAAACTGGAGCGAGGTTGGGTCCCCTTCGTCCCTCGCTTCCTTTGGATGCCCCAAATGTGAGCGGGACCACCCGTCTCCAGCATCTGCAGTGCGGATCCCTCGCCCAGCCCAAGCGGGGGCGGGGCAGCAGGGTGAGGGGTCACGTTGCCCACCCCTAGTCAAGGTAATGATGCATTCTCTAATATTTAGCTACTTTTTTAAGAATAGAGATAAAGAAGAAACCCGCTTCTATAGTACATAAGATATTCCATTCTGGCCTCGAGCCAATCCCCCCCCCCCCCCCCTCTCTTTCTACAATTTATTGATCCTATGGATTCCCAAAACCACAAAAGTCTCATTGGTCTTTTACTAGACTCAATCAACTTAGAGCTAGCTAGGGTTCAATTTGTAAAGGGGACGACTTTGCCTCACTGGAAGAAGAATAGCCCCTGCAATTGGTAAACCAAAAGACAAAATTGACACACCCACAAATCATTCTTTCATTCAATCAATCTCAAGCTTTCTCCTTTTATTAGTGACTACTATGTCCTATTTGAACAATTTAGTAGTCGCTTTCAACTTATGTACAAATTGTGGTAGGCTCAATGATACAAATGCTTGGGACTTGCTACGACCATAAAGAGATTCTACAAAAATAAACTCACAAACTGACATGATTTTATATGATATGTTAGATCCACTTTACAATAAAAGTAGTTTTATAATCTAACATACAACATCAAATGTCAGTTTGTGTTTATTTTTGTGAAATTTCTTTGTAGCTAAAACATTTCTCTAAGTGCTTTACTGGCTTTGCTTGTCTCCCACTATTGCCATCGTAGCAGATGTTCCAACCTTACCCTCTTCATACTCATCCAAGATAAAATGGAAATAATATATTTTGACTGTGAGTTTAGTCATAGTCTATAGAAGCAGTTTGAACAGCCATGACCTCAAGAATGGTGGAGATACTATTTTAGTTGCATCATAGCTTGGATCCTAAAAATTCAAAAATTTTAAGATTTCAACTGACAAACATCCTTCAACCTCCCTTCTCTCTCTCTCTCCACGTGATAGTTTCTCTTCAACCTATACCAAAATAACCCTCCCATCTTTGTCCAGAGTCCGAAGGAGCTCCACCCACCCTCTCCCTGTCTGGCTCACTCCGGATCTGTCCATCGATTTTATTCCCAGTTTCTTTTTGTTCTTCGTCCATAGCATCGTGATGCGCCGATCTGCTGCCTACTAGCCTCTTACAACTGTCACATGCCCCACCACTAGATTTCCCAGTTGACGCTCCTTCGGACGACAGAAGAAAATCGACCAAAAGAGCGGCCAGTGCGTCTCATGCGTGACTCACACCATGTGTGAAACTTGCGCGCTGTTGTGCCATGGGGAGTCTATCGCCGCCACACGCGACACCGTCGAGGTCAACGGTCTCGAATCTCTCCAATCCGACCATTATCTTCTCTCCAAGAGTGGCATGTGGCTTACACGCACCTCCACATCTCTCCAAGCTGGGTCGACGATTTGACCCATCTTCCAGTTGCTATTTTTCAATGTTCTCGTTTTTCCTATCCAATGATCAAGATAAAGTGATAGTGAAAGTTTCCTTCAACCAATCCAAACCAACAAATTGCAACACACAAAAATTCACTATTGCTTTTAGTAGTAGTTTTATAGTCTTTATTAGACTGTGTCAAAACCCGTTTCAAGCGGCTCCCTTTTGTGGGAAATGGGTGGGAGCCAAGTCATTGGCTCCAGATCCTTTTTTTTTTTTTTTTCCTTCTATTGTAATTACTAGTTTGGGATGATTATTAGGGGCTCCCATCCTACTGAGTCTTGTATCTTGTAATCGTTTATTATATCTATGATATGTTTGTTTAAAAAAAATTAAAGACTACGAAGTGTCTTGTACTCGGCAACCGAGATGTTGGGGTGGTAAGGCTATAATCTTCTATGGTATTACTTATACTTATCATTCTTATATTTAAACACATATATATACATTAATATGTGTGTGTTTAAATAGAATGACAAAAATGACAAATCACATGTTGGTGTATGGTATATGGGATAATGAGTAAAATTTATCTACTTATTAGTGGCTTATTAATAGAGGAAAAACATATTTTATTTTTAAACTTTGCAATGAAACTGACCCTTTAAATTCGGAAAACTAAAACGAATCACAGCCTAATTTCATGCATGAAAGCGTATTCAACATAACTCTAATTTAAATAAAAATGTTATCTTACAAAGTATCAATAATTGAGATATTTTACCCCTTGTTTTGTTTTGCTTTAAACTTCAACTTAAAGTCTATTTTAGAATTTGTGCCGTTGGAGTTTGCGAATTTGAAGTGGTATTTTTGTAATTTTATTTAACTCGATGTAATTTCTATAATTTTAAGTTTGGATGGCATTTATCTAATTTTATAATTTTAAATTAGAAAAAATACCCAAACTCTCCTCAAAGTTCAAACTATCACCTCCCAAACTATCAATTCCTACAATAACCCACTAAACCGCCAAAAACTTCAATATACCCCTTTTTCTCATTAAAGACAACTACAAAGGTTAACATTCTTGAAGAGACAATATAACCTATTAAGTTTTAAAATTATTTTTTAACTTGT
The DNA here is from genome assembly GCA_029856935.1 of Cyclocarya paliurus. Classification (NCBI taxonomy): domain Eukaryota; kingdom Viridiplantae; phylum Streptophyta; class Magnoliopsida; order Fagales; family Juglandaceae; genus Cyclocarya; species Cyclocarya paliurus. The sequence continues at coordinate 18,069,604 of CM056951.1, forward strand.
TATTTAAATAAAAGATATTTTCAAAAAAGATCTATTTTCTCTTTTTTCTGAACTTTTATTTGGAAAAATTATTCATGCTTCTTCAATGTTTTTATTTTTCTCATAAAATTTATAATTTTGAGGGGATTGTTGTCAAAATTGATAGTTATCATCTGCTAGTTGAGGAATTTGTGCATTTTCTCCTTTTAGATTTGTTCCCTATACTCTTTTTTCGATTTAACTTTTTACCCCTTTATTTTTTTTCATGTGTATCTTAACTCAAATTTGTAATTATCTTTTTTATCTCATATCTTGGCACTCATATCTCTATCTTTGTGGGTTTCAACACATATTCATACTATAAATTGTCAGCCCTAATATACAATATGTATTGTAGAAGCTTTTTCCTTTCCCTGTTTGTTTCCTTTTTTTTTTTCCTTTGAGAATACGCATTTTATTATGATTTTGAGAAAATCTTCAAACAAGATGAGGTGAAAAACTCATTTTTATACCTTCCAATAGGAGTTGGACACGTAAGCTTTATATAGTAATTACAGTAGAACTGATCGCACGAAACGCTCTTAAGATCACCCTCGTTTCCATTCTTGACAAGATGGATGTGAAATTTTTTAAGTTTCTCAACGTTTGGACACAAATTGTCAAGCTAGCTAGAACAAAGAAATGCATTTTAACTTGAGGTAATTATTTTTTAATCATATGCCAAATATATCATTTCGAAGCCACAAATGCTTATTGGCAAATCGATTTTTGTTGACACTTTTTAGGCGAGCAATAATATATGCCGCTAATAATGATTTATTTTCTCTCAAGCTATTTGAGAAATTCTAGCTCCAACTTGAATTCCTTTCCAATAAGAAGTGATAGCTTTGAGACCTCGACCACAAGAAACTGTCCATGGCTGTCGAGATTTGTCTTTCTAACTGGCTTTCCGTTCAATTTTGTTCCCTTCAATCTCTTACCCTTCTCCAGCCCTATGAAAGTCACTTTATCTATGATCCACTTTTGGCTCAAAGCATATCCTCCATTCACAACCTCTGAACTGACTGATACCTTGTTGCCAACTATTCCACCAAAGAATCTCACTAAACTCCATATCCCTCCTTTTCCTCCCATCACCACCTCCTCTCCATCATCCAAGAAAACTTCTCCAGTAGTAATTCCAGTACTGCTGACCACCACCAACAGCTGGAATGGAGTCTTTCGAGCTATGCGCGTTGTCATGGCCGCTCCTTGCATGGCCAAAATATTACCTTCCCCAACATGAACGTTTATATGATCAGGTGGTGCATCAAGCCTGATATATCTTCCTGAATGAACACTCAAAGAATGCGAGTAGTTGAAGAGGTCAAACCAATTTCCAGCAGGGAAGTATGCGTCAACTGAAATTGCTTCTGATTTCAATGCTGGTGAGACCATTACACCTTTACCAATCAGAAACTGAGTACTGATTTCATATGTGTTGATATCTTGAGGAAACGAGAAGAAAAGGGGCCGCGCAATGGGGGTTCCTCGTTGGTGTGCTTCATACATTAATGTGTAAAAGTAGGGTAGAAGCCGGTAGCGGAGCCCAAGCACCTTCCTGGCTGTTGCAGCAACAGACTCCCAAAGATAGAGTTCTTGACGAATACTATTCTTTTCCGAGTGATCTCTTGCAAAGGGATAAAAGGCTCCTAGCTGCATTTGGAAAAAATAGTGATATTAGTGCTAATTTTTATAATCGCTACTCTTTCTTAAAATAATGGAACTCCCACTATCACTTTTTTCCCCATAGCATTTGCAAAGATATTGAACATTTTACAGCAAAATGACTTCTAATACCTGTAAAAAGGACAGACATACATGAATGGGATAAAACCACAAATATGAACAGAAAATCTGGAAGCATCACTTTTATAATATTGACAAATAAATTAAAATAAAAAGTAAAAAAATAAAGTAGGGGAAAAAAAGGTTTCACAAAATCAGAAAGGTGTACAATCCTTCATGTGCTGAAGATCGATTATTGTTCCTATACCATTCAAAATATAAACAAGGTTCTAGGCATCAAAATTTGGATATTGGTAGATGAGGAAGATAAACCTTTATTTGACTTGCTACATTCTATCGGCAATTTAAAAAATGATGAACCCTTTCAATCTTCTTTGGTAAAATCAAAACAAAAATGGTCTAAAATACTTGCATAGACCTTCCAAGTGCTAAGAAATGTATAATACTCGCATTAAAAGCTAAAAGAAACCAAAACAATATGGTAAATTATCTATTCACTCTTGCTATAACTTTTTACCTGAATCCAGCGCCTGCAGAGTTCTTCATTTGTATTTCCAGAAAAACCACAGATATCTGCACCAACCATTGGAATTCCAAAAATCCCAGAGTTCAAAATTGATGGAATTGTGTATGCCAAATCATTCCACGTGGCAGCATTGTCTCCAGTCCAGTGTGCTGCATACTTGCCAGAGCTAACAAAACTCGACCTAGAAAGTATAAAGGGCCTTTTCCCAGTCACTTTGATCAAGGCTGCATTAGTGGTTTTGCACTCTAAGAGTCCATATAGGTTATGGACATTATACTCAGTAACATTACCAAAGTGTAAGGATGTTGCAGGTACAGTGTTATTATTAATGGGCCGCCGAACTCCAGCATTGTTAATTTTGTAGGGAGGATCATCAAGAGTAGAATTTGGAGTGGGAAGAGAAGTTATAAAGTTGGAAATCTCATTCATGTCAAGCCAAAGACCATCAACAGGAAGAATATCTCGAAATTTTTTTATCTCACCACCCCAAAATACTTCACTGGCTGGATTTAAAAAGTCAGGGAAGTAGACTGGGCCAGGCCAAACTTCACCCAAGTATGGGACACCATCACGTTTTATGAAGACATCAGCTTGCATTCCTCGAATGTAAGTACCATATGTCTTATTCACACTGATACCTGTAAAGTAATATATTTTACATCAATTAAGAGAGAGAAGAGGGGAGGGATTTCAGCTGAGAAAAACTACATGTCAACTACAACGTACCAGGATCTATGATAAGCACATATTTCTGACCATTTTGATGAAGAGTATCAACAAACTTTTTCATTTTCTCTACCGGAAAGTTAATGGGATCAAGGGTAAAATCCTTGTACCCATCCATGTAATCAATATCTGTCCACATAACTTCAAGAGGTATATGAGCTTTTGCATAGCCAGCAACCACGCTTTCAATATCGGAAACATTCTTGTAACCATATCGACATTGATGAAATCCTTCACATATGGATAAACAATCCTCAAGAGGGTGAGAATTTCTTATAATGTTGTTTAATGATAAAAAAAACATACATAATTGGCATGCTTAGTTTGGTCAGATCGAGAAAATCCCTATAAAGGACAACTTTATAGTTGTAACATAATATTGAATGTTAGAAAAGGACAAGTGCATATATAGGGATTTCAATCATAGCATGAACATAAACTTTTACAGCAATTTGACATTTTGCACATATTGATACCTAGTATCACCTTACACCCGTCTCTACTTTGTCATGTGCTATGCCTTACACCGCTCAGGGCAGTAGCTCATATACTATCACTGAGTTTATACTGAATGTAACACTAACTCATGAAAAAATGACATAAACCTAATATTGTATCCTCATGTCAAACACGCCTTTATAAGTTATATTTTTATGTTTGTAAAACAGTTCATTTGTTTAAAGGATTCTGCACTGAATAATATGCTCGCAGTTTGAGAACAAGCTATCTTATGATCCATACTAATTGGAAACTAGAACAATTATATGCTCCATTCAAATGCTTCACAAAACAAATTTTCAGAAAGGAAAATAAGGCCATCTTTATAGTCCTCGTCAAAATTGATATCTTCTACGAAAAAAAGTATGCTCCTTTTGCATGCTTTGAAAAAATGATTTTACTATTGCGTTTAATCCAATTGGCCAAAGCCTTTTTTCTCAATAAACTAGAGAAGCTAACATGACAAACCCAATGCTTCATCATAAGTTTTAAGAGCAAAAACACAACTTGGCTATAAAACCATATTATTGTTCTTCCTAACTCATTTCCACCCAAAGGGTTCAGATAGCAGAGGAAGTATTGAAAGTAATAGGCGATGCCAATTGAGATGAACTCCAGTGGAATTAGAGATCCAAAAGACACTGTTTTGAGTAGGGCTAACGTATATACAAATATATATATATATATATATATACACATATATTCACTATTGCGTTTATGTCAATTGCAGGACGATTGAAAACAGATGAAACGAAAGGCATTATCAAAAGCCCTATGGGATTAGCTTGTCAAGAAGATTCCTCATTGTGGCATTCGTAAAAAGAATGGAGATTGCTATCTCGGGATTGGTTACCATATGGCTTTTAAAGAGTGAGACTAAGCAATTGGAGCAATTTTGAGCAGGTTTAACACAAATCCAAGCATCAATATGGAAGAATACTTGGCAACCCAAAAGTTAAAGAATTTCAACAGGTAAAAACCAGAGAAAAGACATTTGTCAAACTTACCAAAAGACCAATACGGCATGGGTGTAGGCCGGCCGATGAGCTCCGTGTACTGCTCCATCACCATCACCGGCGACGGCCCGGAAAAAATGTACAAGTCAATAATCCCACCAATCACCTTGTACGTGATCCGATCACCATTGTAATCCACATCCATGCCATTACTGTTAAGAAGAAGGACTCCATGAGTTGTCCCAGCCGCCACTCTGCCATCTTCGGACGGCGACCTGACGTCCATGTAGAACGGGTGGGAACCGTAAAGATTGAGGTCGAGATTGGCGCTGGCAATGTCGGCGTTCCACAGAGTGAGCGTCTGCACCCCGTTGGAGGCCTGAAGCTTGAAGGTGCTCTTGGTGTGCTCGCCCAGGCCATAGAGAGAGGACCTTGCTTTGGGGAGCGAGGAAGAGAGCTGAATGTACTGGTCCTTGAAAACGAGGAAGGTGGAAGAGTCTGGCGTCGGGGAGGCGTCGAAGATGGAGTCGCCGGATGATCTCCGAACGACGGAGAAGCCGAACGGAGTGGTGTTGTAGAGAGTGAAGATGAGGTCGGAGGTTGGGTCGGAGAGGACGAAGCGGGTTTTTGGCGGTGACGACCTCTTCGGAGTATGGTTTTCGGAGAGGAGGCGTTGTGGAAAGTGGGTTTCGCGGGGGATGATGGTTTGAGGGATCTCCCATCTATGGTGGTCGGAGTCGGTTATTTTAATTCGGATCCGATCTGCGGTCTCAAAGCTGGGGGCCAGATCAATTAATAAAACTCACAATCACTTACAACTTAGGAAATAAAACTATTGCTTTATATTTTTTTGATCGGAAAACTATTGCTTTATTGTAAAAGAAAATATGTATAACAAAAGAACATCTTGATTTCTACCTAAATTAAATCAAGAATAGAATATGTAAAAAAAAAAATGTATAATAAAAAATTTATTGATATATATATATGAGAAAAATGATACATATATAATTATTTAAATAATTATGATAATTTTATAATATAATCTATAAAAATAATATTAAAAAATTATTTTATTTTTAAATTAGTGTGTAAAACTTATTATCTTAATTACATAAATTGTAAGTTTTAACCTATAAGATTTGGATTTTAAAATTTTTCTTTCAATTAAATTATGTCACGTAAATATTTTACCAAATATGTTATTTACATCAACTTATAAATAAATAAAAAATTAAAATAATCTTAATTTAAAACATAATTATATATATATAAATATATATATATACACACTTATGAAAACATTATTTTGCATCAAATAAACGTGCTAGGTGGCTTTACTCTATTGGCGATTCCCAAAAAGTGAGCAAGTGCGTTTGCATATTAAATTAAGTTGAGTTGAGTTGAGTTTAAATGATAAAATATTGTTAAAATATTATTTTTTAATATTATTATTATTTTAAAATTTAAAAAAATTGAATTATTTATTATATTTTGTGTTAAAATTTAAAAAAATTATAATAATGAATCACAATACAACTTAGGAAATCAACGAAGTGATGCACACATACATACATATATACCTGGCGATGAAATTGAGATTCTTAATGTCGGGCCCAAAGACGGAGGAGCTCTTGATGAGGTCAAGGTGAGCATTCAAGGACTTGCCAGAGGGATCAACGGTCACCGACCGAACCGCGTAGCCATACCCAATTGGTGTTTCCTTTTCCTTTTCTGCGCTGAGCGGTGGAGCCAGGAAACAGAGGAAGAAGATGCTGCTGCAGAAGAGGAAGAAAAGCAGGGACATGTGGTTTTGACGAGGGAGAAGCTGAGGATAAGACATACGCTTCCTTATATTGTTGTCCCCCATTATAAACCTGTATGTGTTGAGGAAATTAAAGTGACTATCTATCTTTATATATACACACTGAAATCTGGTCCGCTGGTCCACCAGAGGCTGCACGCCCTCAAAAGTCTTTGTTTAAAGTCTTTGTTTTTGTCATTTTCATGGGTTGTGTGCATTAAGAGAAAAGTTGGAATCATGGGTTTTGTGCATATCTATTATGCAGATCTCAAATTTTTAATAATAATAATAATAATAATATATTTTTGCTTCTTTTGGAGAGTTCATAGTACCAAAAAGTTGCGTAATCTTTCAATATTTTTGTTTTCAAAGCAAGTAATTTATAGATAAATTAAGTGATTATATGATACTATATTTAATAAGGTGAGAGTCTCTAAAAATTATCTGAAAACAAAATAAATGTAACAAAAGCGGAATAAAAAAAAGAGGGATTTAGAACTAAAAATTAGCTCCCACCCATTTCTCACTAAGAGAAAGCCACTTGAAATGATTTTAGTATCGTCTGATAAACTGACTGTAAGATTGCAACTAAAAGTTGCAATGAATCGATGTGTGCTGCGTCTTGTTTGTTTGGACTGTTTGTGAGAGACTTTCACAACCACTTTGTCTTGATCATCGGTTAGGTAAAGTGTGAATATAGGAACGTAGCAATTGGAGGATGCATCGATACGCCGGTATAGGACCTTCAATGTCTGTAGAGGTACGTGTAGTTCACGCGCCACTCTAGAAAAAAATGTTGTGGTCAAATCTAAGAGATCCGAAGCCACTAATCCTAGTGGTGCCACACGTGACGATGGCAGACTCTCATTGGCACGGCGGCGCATGAAACTTACGCGTGGTATGAGCCTCGCGTTAGACTCACGCACCACTCTTTTGATCAATTTTCTTCGGCCATCCGATAGATCGGCAGCTAGAGAGTCTATTGGCCAGGTACGTGGTGTTCGTAGGAGGCCGGTAGATAGTAGATTGGCGCATCTTGGTACTACAAATGGAAAACAACGGAAAAACTAAAAGAAAACACTATAGACAACTTAGGTATTGGTCTGACAAGAGGAGGGAATGAGGAGCCAAAACTCCAACCCCCCTCTGGACTGAAGAAATGGAAGGATGACCGAAAGTTGGATAGAAAGAAAAGGACCTCTGGAGAGAGAAAAGAGCAGATGTCTTACTTCCCATGTTCCATTTCTTTATGTCCAATGACTCCCGTAATCTTCCAATATTTTTGTGTATGGAGAGAGATCTAAGTTCTTGTCAAAGATAACATTACGTGTATATATATATATATACATATGTATCTATATATACATACACTTTTTTGCTTCTTTGGTAAGTGCGTTAGTTCTGAAATATTATTGTTAGAAGATTTTTAATGTTAGGGCAATGAGGGTGTGGTAGTGCTGTAATTGATTCGAGGGGAGTATTAAAATGTACAAGCTCTATTCTGTTTATTTTTATTTAAATACGAGTTGAGTTTGAATTTATTATCAAATTATAATTTTATGGTGATAATTATTTTATTTACTATTAAGTAAATTTGAGTTTATTCAGAAGCTTATTGTACATTTACAGCATTATAAAGGGGGTATGGAGTTTCTTTAATGTCTTAAAAAACCTAAAAACAATGCTTTAGTTCCAAAAAAAAAAACTATGAGGTATTTTTCTTGATATTTTTTTTCTATTTTTCTTTATATTTCAAAAGTCAAAAGAAACTCCCATCATTTTTCATCTCTTACAAAAATTTTGAAAACTTCAAATCAACTGAAAAATGTGAAATATACATACATACATACATATATATATATATATATATATATATATATATATATATATATCTAAGTTTTAGCAAGATGCAAAATTTTTACCCCAAGATTAATTGTGTTTTATGTTCATTGTTTAAGATCTAAAATTCTGATTTTTCATCTGATTATTATTTTTAGATTATGTTGCTTAAAGAATTACTTTGAGAATTCATGTTTAAATGTTGTTATTTTGTTGTAATTTCATATGGTCGTAAAATATTTTATATTCTTAGAATACGAAGAGACATTATCTTCCAATAATGTCTATATAATCGCAAGTTGATGTTAAAAAAAAAATTCATGACTTCGTCCCTAATACAAACAAAGGGCAATAAAATGAACATCATTTCAACAATTAAATACAGGAATAATTAGGGGTGATATCCGCATAGTGCGAGATAATGTGAATCCTTCTCTACACCCCACCCCGCACCATGTGGGGGAAGGCTTTTCAACCCCACAAGGCACCCCTAGGAGGCAGGGGCGAGGTAGAACACCTCATCCCCCACCCCCCCCCCGCGCCGCGCCGCGTCCAAGCTAATACTATCCATAGCCCATTGGGTCTAAACATTATTTCTAGGTCCAAAAATATTTTTTAGACCTAAATTATAACATAATTAAAATTACAAATTAATATTTATAAATACAACAAAATTTAAAAACTAATAACATAGTTTTTAAACTCATTAGAGTGGTATTTTGGATTGTCTTGGCCTCTTAGGCCAACCTTCATATAGGAGGCCAAGGCAATCTAATAACTTGAATACAATTTCAAGTTTTTAACAAATTGTACATATCTATGTACAATATATTCATATAAATATTTATATAAATATATTTAAATTTTATTATTTTATAAATAGCAGGGCAAGTTAGTCCACGCCCCGCTCGGCTTTCTCCATACGAGGTGGGATTGCCCGCTCGTCCATGCGAGGGTGGGCGGACAGGGGCAAGCTATCAGGGTGTAGGCCCCCGCTGCCCACCCCTAAGAATAATATGAACAAATTCCATATTGCTTAGAAAAATGGCTATAATACTACAAAATTTTACCTTTTAAAACCCTTCTTTTAGTTTTTCGAAAAATGATATTTGCGGTCGTAGAATGCGTAAACGCTGCGTAATCCATTTGAAAAAGGTAAGTAAATATGGAATCACATAAAAAAAAAATTTTTAATAATGTATCCCACTTTTTTCAAAATGATTGCGCGGTGATTATATAGTCTACGACTATATGTAACATTACTCTTTATATTATCTTCTAATTTTCCAAAACAACATGTGTAGATGTTTGTTCAGTCAACTTGCGAGAAGAGCCAAAATAGACGACAAAACTCTTTCTTTGAAAACGATTACGCTCATATTAAGCATGGAAAAATCTTGTTTTTTTCTTTCTTTTTTAGCATGCAATGAACCTAGACTACAAAGTACAAGAAAGAATTGTGTGAGAGAGAGAGAGAGAGAGAGAGATTGGAAGAAGCTGATCTTTCCAACATTATTTATAGTTGAAACTTTAAGTTAAATACTAATATATTAATTTTTTTATTGCGATCAATTCTCAAAAACTTTTAAAATTTATTACCTGTATTTGGAGACAGGCCCCTCTCCCCATTTTGATTATTTTTAATAGATATTTTTAATTAAAATGTGTATAAAATATGAATATTTTTTAACATCTTTATTATTCTTTGCTTAATGTATATGTTCCAAAATAATAGTGGAAGGGATATTCCCTTCCTAACCCATTGGGTTGGGCCGGGGTGAGACATTGAAGTCGATCTCGGCTTGCATCCTCCCCTCCTACAGCCTAGAAATCACCAAAGGAACCTAGCCCATGAACTGTATTAGCAAGAAGGGAATGCATTGTGCGGTACGCAAGAATTCTCTTTGAACTCTCTAATTCTCCAAGAAGAAGTACTAATTTTGGCATCAAAGACTCCTTGGACACCCCCGAGCCCACCTTTGTCTCAGTGTTTGCAAGTGGTAACATCCCAATCCAAGTTGCTGGAGCTTAACCTAGGTGTACAAAACATGACATTAACAAAAAACTTGGTCCTAATTAAAATTACATTTTTTTTATGACAACAAAATCATTAATGCAAAGAATTACAAAAGTTTCTTAGCCCAGATGATTTGTGAAACAAAATCTGGGAAACAATCTCGCCATACACAAATATCATCTACATGACAAGCATATCTAGCAAGCTTATGGGATGCTTCATTCCCTACTTGTGCAATATGTTGAATAGTGCAACTCCTGAATTTCTTCATTAACTCATTTATCTTTGTAATGAGATTTTCTTGTAAGGACATTAAATCCCCAACAACTTTGACTTCATTCACCATAAGCAAGGAATCACTTTCTAGAATGAGGTCTTGAATGTCATGGGTAACACAAAGTTGCAAGCCTCTAAACATAGCCAATAATTCAATGTTAGAAGGGTCACACACTTTAGATTCCTTTTTGCTTGCAACCATAAGGACTTCCCCTTTGTGATCTTAAAATTACTCCCACCCCTACTCTATGTTGATCTTGAAAGATAGCTCCATGCACAATAAGATTGAGAGAGCCTTTATTTGGACAAACCTTAGCTGCCTTATGACTTTTCTGAAAAGACAGTGCATAATCCACGACTTGATTCATTGTCAAAATACTGTTCTCATAAATCTTCTGATTTCATCTATACCACAAGCCCCTGTAAATAAGAAAAAGATTTTCCAATTCTACTCTACTGCCTTCTGCCCTAACCTGTCTAGCTATATCAGCAAAATGATTGTAGACATTAGAAAGATTCAGAGAAGGAAGAGTCCTAGTCCAAATCTCCTTCATAGAGAAACAAAATACTAGTGCATGAACAATGTCCTTACTAACCTTACCACAGAAAACACAACAATCCTCATTGATGATTTTTTTCTATAAAAATTGTGTTTTGTGGGTAAACTATCTTTACAAGCTCTCCAAGAGAAGACTTTCACCTTTTCTGTAATTTCCACAATTCTTTCCAAAGCTATTTCTATTGGCCTGAGTTTAAGCCTTCTCCTCTCATATTGCTCTTATCGGCATCTCTTATTAATCTATAGGCACTTCTAACAGAAAAGTTCCCATCCTTCTCAAGTTACCAGATCATTTTATCTTCTCTAACTTCAGGCGTAAGAATGATCTTCAAAGCTTCTGTAACTGCACCTGGTGGTAGTAGTTTGCTGCATTTATCATCCCATCTACATCCCATCTTCAAATATCTTCATCAATCAGACTGTCAACTGTATCTCCATGAATCTGACAACTCACCTCTCTTATATTGTAAAAGATCTCTGAATCCTGGAAGCCAATAATTAGACCATAATTTATAGATTTGTCATTTCCAACTCTCCATCTGCCTCCCATTGCTATGCACTTTCTAGCTTCTCAAATGCCTCTCCAAGCATAAGAGGGAGATGCACCTAACTTTGACTCTATAAAGCTAGTTTGAGGGAAGTACATAGCTTTAAAAATTTTGTGTAACAAAGATAAATCTTCCTGCATGATTCTCCATCCTTGTTTTGCTTGGAAAGCCATATTGAAGGCTTTAATGTTTTTGAAACCCATACCTCATTTCCCTTTGGCTTCACACATTTTTGTCCAGCTGACCCAATGTATTCTATTCTCATTTTGTCTCTGGCCCCACCAAAACCTTGCCATTAAACCTTCTAATTCCTTACAAAGATTACCTTGTAGCTTGAAACAGCTCATACAGTAAGAAAGGCTAGACAATGCCACTGCTTTAATTATAATTTATCTTCCTCCTTGAGAAAGTAACTTTTCCTTCCATCCTTGCTTTTGTCAAACTTTGTGCTTGATTTCTGAAAAGACCTTGTTTCTTGCCCTACCAATCATAGGGGGAAGTCCCAAATATTTATCATATTATTGGAAACTGTTGACTCCCTAAAATTCCATAATCTCCTTTTGCTTCACTGGACTAACATTCTTACTGAAAACCATTGTTGTTTTGCTTCTGTTAACTTATTGTCCAGAAATCCTCTCATATTTCTCAAGAAAATTGAGAATTTGCCTTGTCTCATTCATATCTGCTTTATAGAACAAAAGGCTATCATCTGCAAAAAGCAAATGATTAAGTCTAGGTGCTACTCAGCAAATTCTGATACCTTGGATCTTCTTTGCAACTTCAGCTTGGTTTAAGAGATTGATGAGTGCTTCAATAAACATAAGGAAGAGGTAAGGGGATAAAGGATCCCTCTACCTTAGTCCTTTAGAAGGTTTGATAGGACACCTAGGCTCACCATTAATCAAAATGGAAAATGAACTTCATTATCAAGGCCACCCAAGCTTCATGAAAACCCATCCTTAACACAATCTTCTTTAGAAAAACCCACTCAATCTTGCCGTAGGCTTTACTCATATCTAGGTTTAGAGACATATAACCATCCTTGCTTTTTCTCTTATGATGAGGATAATGTATCATTTCACAAGCTACTAAAACATTATCAGTAATGAGTCCACCCAGAACAAAAGCACTTTGAGAATGAGAAATAACATTAGGTAAGACTCTCTTCAGCCTATTTGCTAAAACTTTTGAGACCAGCTTATAAAAAATATTACAAAGGCTTATAGGTATAAAATCAGTAGCAAACTCAGGTTTCTTCTTCTTAGGAATCAAAGAGATAAATGTATGATTAATGGAACTTGGGAACTTACCACTATTTAAAGCCTCCAGCACTGCTGCAATGACATCCCTCCCCACTGTGCTCCAATATTTTTTATAGAAGATTGGTACCATATCATTTGGTCCTGTGCTTTGGTAGGGTGCATCTTTTGGAGAGCAGATTAAACTTACTTTTCAGAAAAAGTTTGAAAAAGTTCCAAATTCATATCAACATTGACTCTTCCTTCAATATCATCCAGAGTATCCATAGTTCCCCTCTATGTTGATGTGGCAAACAGTTCACGAAAATATTTCAGAAACACCTCATCTCCCCCTTCCTCCACATGCCATCTTCATTCCCCATCCCTTACACCTTTGATGTGGTTCTTTTTCCTCCTCTGAGATGCTTTATTATGAGAAAATTTTGTATTTTGATCACCTTCTTGAAGTATATTTCACTCCAGAAAAACCCAAATCATCCATAGCACAATCATCCAACGTAGTTCTAAAATCATTCAACTATTTCTCAGGTCTAGCTTTGCCACCTTTCTTTTCATCATTACTCAAAATCTCATTAAAATCTCCAAACATGAGCCATGCTTGATCATTGGAAACCTTAAAAGTACGTATAAGATTCCAAGTCTCAAGCCTATGGTTTGAAGCATGATTTCCATAAATACTCGTAAGCTTCCATTCCCTACTCTCCCATTCTTCCTTAACACAAGCATTAATTTGAAACTTAGAAAAACTTGAAATTGTCAAATTAATATCTTTCTTCCAGAACAAAGCCAAACCACCCCTACGACATACACTATCAACAACCAAACAATTCTCAAAGCCCAAAGAATACTTCAACTTTTTTACTCTCTTCATAGCCAACTTTGTTTCTTGCACAAAAAGAATAAATGGAGCTTCCTTCCTGACTAGGTCTCAGAAGGCATGAATTCCCTATGGATTCCCAAGTCTACGAGAATTCCAGCTTAAGATTTTTATTGTTTTCTGTGGGTCTAGTTCCCAGCCACCACCGATATAGCTTTTGTATTTCCCATCTCCAAGTTCTCTCTAACCTTTGAATTTGGAGGGTAGAGACCCACTTCACCATCGCCACTGCTTTCTTCCCCCAATCTATTCCTCTTCACTACCCCCAACTGGGAATTCAAATTCTTCACTTCAATCTGATTTTGCTTTTTACATTGAGAATGAATTAGAATACCAGAAACCATACCTGAATCTCGAGCCCATCTCTTCTATTTTCCTTTAGCACTATACTTTTTAATATAACTATTTTTATATATCCTTTATGGTTGTAATGTTAATCAACTTAATGCACCCGTTAAACAACAGTTACTGAACTAGACAAGCTGATGGTTGTCTAATGAAATACACAATGAGATAGATTTAATCAATCTAATAATCATAGATGGTAAAGTTTCAACTAAGAAAAACAAAGGTAGTAATTTGACCATAAAAACATGTAATCCACAATATATTTTGAATTGATAAATTTTGTCTAACTCTTTGATGTTGTGCATATAAATTATAAAATGTTGTGAAATCTAAGGTTTGGTTTGATTTGACAAATATTTCAAACTATCTCATTCCATCTCATCTCATCTCAATATCCAAATATCATTCAAACACAAATATTTTTCAATTTCAAATTTTTAAATTTTTCATATAATCATTACCTAATCATTACAACTTTTCCAAAATTCTAAACAAAATACAAAAATTAATTCAACTTTTCCAAACTTCCAAACAAAACACAAAACAATCAACTTTTTCAAATCCTAAATAAAAAATAATATTCTAACCCTTTTTCAAATTTATAATTCTTTTATTCAATTTTTTCTTTTTCATTTTCTAAACTCCATCAAAATCATGAGGCCTTGTTTGTTTTTGGAGTTGAAACACAAACCTTCTCTACTTTTGTATGGACAAATGCTTTGTGAAAATAAATAGTGTTAAAATAATACTTATTCCAACACTGTATCTTGATTGATACATTGACCATTGAAGACCAAAAAGGAAAAAGCACTGACAACTGATTTCAACTGACAAACCTACGTGCTTTGCTTTTTTATCTCCTCGTCTGTCCACCTCTCTTATGTTGCCCTAATTTTTCTGTTACATAAAGTGCCTCCCCCTTCCTCATTCGTTCCCCAAGCCTGATAAATGCATACTCATCAGGCTAAAACCTAGTATCACTCACAGAATTAGCCTTGCAAATTTCCCTATTGTGCTGTGCGAAAATTGGCTAAAAGCCCCACTGAAATCTCATTTGATCTCATTCTTTCCTTTTTAAGAACAATCCCTTTGTGTGCCTTCAAATAGTGGAGATTCTCGTCCCATCTTGGGTAGTGGGTTTGACTTTATCTGCAAATCACTTCACCCCTACGAATCTTGGCATAGTCCACATTCTCGGGGTTGCAGGGTCCTTTGGTTCTTTGCTCTAGAGGAAAATGGTATAAATTGAAGGTGGCCAAGCCGAGCCTATCCACCAAAACCAATTGATTCTCACAGCGCACCATTGTCCCCAACTCTTGCCATAAAGGTCGAAGCACCCTTAGCTCAGGCATGGCTGCTACAAAGACACGATCCTATCAAGTAACCATCTCATCTTCCATTTTTAATTTGCAAAAATTCACCATGATTGGATGTGTTATCGTGACACGCTTATTGAATATCTAGTATTCTTGTGTTGAGACAACATTTTCTAGTCGCTTGGTTGTTCCAGTGGATGGGATTTTTTTTATGTTTCAAGTTCTGTTTTGCTGGCCATGGTTATCACATTATTAGATCCGCTCAATGTAATACATGTTTGATGTTTCTTTTTGGACTTTATAATGATAGAGTACCAACGGACAATCTATATTGTTGTAAACATTACTTTGTGGGTTTCATTTCAGCTTTAATCCCTTAAGCTTTATATATATGCAAGCCAATGCCACACATTATGTAGTAGTTTCTAATCCTATAGATTTTAATTTTATCTGTAAACTACCAACCAAAACCTACAACAAGAAATGGGCTAAACTAACCAACAGATATTCAATGGCCGAACCAAATCAGAAAACCCACTTCCCCCAACCAACCATTTCTAGTGTCACTTTGTGTTCTGTGTTGTATGTGTTCTTAATCCTGCAGTGTGTTCTTATTTGGACCAGTACTATCACTGCCAACATTTGTTATAAATGCCTTCAACATGTTATTACTCATGTAGTGTGTTCTGTAGTCTATGTTTTCCTACAATAGTTTTTGTGTGTGCTATGTTTATCTTGCAGTGTGTGATTTATAGTATTCGCAACATTTTTTGTGTTTATGACTGCTTTTTCATGTTGTTGTGTGGCTAGTGGTACTGTATTGAGAGTGTTAATGAAAAGTGAACTTGGTTTGCCTCTTTCTACTTGTTATATTGCTTGCCTATGTAGTTATGTGTTAGGTCCATGTTGCTTATTTTTTCTGTTGCTTTGTTGTTGTGTCTCCCTTTGGCAAAAATAGAAATTTGCACTATATGGTCTTTCTGCAGTGTGCATTTTCTTTAAGTAAAGAAGATATTGTTAGATATAGAGTAAAGAAGATAAAAAGCAATGCATCCCAATGTTACCTTGCACAAGAAGGTGTTTTTTCATAACTATACAACACATTATTTTGTGTTGTATAGAGTAATGCTAAATTGGAGGTGTCTCCAATCTTTAAATGGGATGCTTGCCTAGATTGGAGGTGTGTCCAATATTTTGTGTCATTTTATAAACTTTATTTTTTATAATAATAATAATAATTATTATTATTATTATTATTATTATTATTATTATTATTATTGTTATTATTATTTGACATAGCACTTCTCTTCTTATAAAGGATGTAGAACTTGTTATTTCCATGACAATATATAGCTAGCTTATTGTCCACACACTTGTTCTGAAATGTTTATATTATTTTTGTTCTCATAGTATTACTAGCTACGCTCCTCTAGCCTAACTCACACTCAGCAGGTATGACCCACTGCCCTGTTGTTGCTAAAATTTTATTTTTTGTTTTTTTTGTCATCTTTTGCATTGCATTGAATCAAATTACTCACTGGAATTCTTCAATAGGCTATGCAACATGTAGATAAAACATGTAACTAATGTGCGTTACATACTTATATTACACACAATATCATCTATATATCCTTGATGTGCATTTTTAGCTATTTCACATGGACGATCTGGGAAATAGACACACTGATCGTGAATTATAGTCAGATGGGATGGAGGATATTTTCATTGAGATGTTGGGGACACCTTTACTAGTGCAGTACGGAAGATCACAAGTAAGGACCATAGTTTGTACGCTCACATCTTATTATTGTGGGAATAAGGGCGTATGATGTGAACCAAGTGAAGGGCAAAATACAAAGATTGAAGAAGAGATAGAGGCAGTTCATCAATTTGATGGGCCAAACTGGTATGGGATGGGACCCCGACATCAAAAAAATGATAGGTAGTGACGAGCACTAGACAGATGTCATTAGGGTACGCATATGTCCGTTGTTATAAAAAATTAAATACCATACTTATGCAAGAAATAACATGTTTCCTTATATTTGTATGTCTTCGTAACCAATATTTAAAAAACTACTTGATATATTTAAACTAAGCGAAACCATAATTGAAGTGGTTTCGGACCATGGCCTGCCCAAAATATGCAGTGCTTTGCACGATTTTTGGCCCGTCAATTGCCACTGGTACACTTCACTATGCGTCAACCCAACCACCCCCAAGTAGTGATTTGGAGCATCGGCTTGATGCAAAGATGCAATGTTGGGGCCTTGCACTGGGCACACAACCGAGAGTGAAGATTGATATTGATGGCATAGATGTTTTTATAAACATGGGGACAACTTCTATGGGACCATCGACACACTCATCACGTCATCGTAAAATGGGGGAGGGGGCCAAGCAAGCAGGTGGATCAGGACTTATTGAACTGCCTCGATGAGATGAGGCATACAACGGTCGCACGATGAAAGTGCTATGAGGGTAGAGCCGAGTCATCGGCAGCAAAGCGTAGTAAGGGATCAAGACCGACCATGGACAACGATTACAATTGGGATCCATTTGCTCATTGTGTGATATTGATGCAGGCACTTCAGCCTTTGTTGTTGGAAGAGAACTTTTATCGTGCATTCGACCGCTTACTTGATCCCATGGTCCAACGAGGCTTTCTAGCCATGGATGACGTGCATAGGTGATTGTGGGCCATGTATTGTTAATTTATATTTTAGTGCTTTATGTCATTTTCTATTAGATCTATATTAGAGATTATTAATTGGCATTTGAGCGTACTTGATGATATGGTATTATGCTTGTCTTATGTTGGTATTGATGTAATGTTGTGTTTCTTGACATTTTAGCATATTGTCAATGTGTTTTTAATTTAATAGTATTGTTTGAAATTGTTGACTTGGTAATGTAATTAATATATTGCCCATGTATGTATTCTAACTTATTTTTGACAATTGCTTCATTGAACATGTTAGAGAATAGATACTGATAATTGGTCACCGGGAAGTCCAACATTATATGCGAACAAGGATGGAGAAGATGTTAGTTCTGACCATGAAAGGAGTTCTAGTGGTGATGAGTATGATGCGATTGAAATAATCACCCTTATTAGGATTGTAACCTCTTGACTGGGATGGCATCGTAGAATGCCACAACACAACATAAGCATTCGAGGAGATCAGTATATTATAAGAATTTTGAATTGATATCCGAAAAATTGTAAGGACTTTTTACGAATAGAGGTACCAACATTTCGTGCATTATGCTCGTTGTTACGTGATTCTAGACAATCGGTGACCATGGAGGAATCTATAGCCATGTTTTGTCTACTTGTGGACCACACAGAGGCCCAATGAATTGTCGGGGACTAATTTCAACATTTGAGCCAAACAATTAATAAACATGTGAGAAGGGTGATGAATGCACTATTGAGCTTGAGAGACATATTATCCAACCAAATTTCACAGATGAGGTGCATCCCTATATTGTAGGCAACCACCGAAATTTTCCATAGTTTGGGTAAAGAATTTTCAATTAAACTTCCAATTATTTATAACAAATAATTACCTTGAAAGTAGTGCATTTGAAACCATAATTAAATATATCTGATGCAGTTTTTTTATTAACGATTTTATTTCTAAGTTGACAACAATGCATTGGTGCAATGGACGACGCTATGATAGACGTTGTAATACTAGCTAAAGTACGTGAGGCATATCGAAACTGACGTGAGCAAGTTGTCCAAAATATATTGTGTATATATGAATTCGATATGAAATTTACATTTGTATACACCGGATGAGAAGGAATAGCACATGATGCTCATGTCTTTCTCTATGTGTTGAGTGAAAGATCTGCCTAATTTCCATGGTCGTCTAAAGGTAAACTTCTTATATTATTTAATGAAAAAAACATAATTGATTTTTTTGTGATGTTTTTTCCCTTTCAAGTAATGTCACTGTATTTTTTGGAATCTATGTGGTTAGGTAGTTATTATTTAGTCGATTATGCTTTCCCATGCACATCGAAGATTTTGCCCCTATCCCCGAGAAAGGTATTACAGAAGTGATCATCATAATCAGCATCAATTTCGAGGGTGCAAAGACTATTTTAATTACCATCGTTCCTCACTTCATAATATTATAGAACGCACTTTTGGTGTACTTAAAGAACAGTTTAAACTTTTAAACTTAATGCATGCATATTCCGTTGGGGGGCAAGGACTCATCATAATAGTATGTTGTGCACTGCATAATTTCATTAGAACGGTGAGTTCCAATGACTAGTTATTTCAATATTGGAGCAAGAGGCAGCTCCCTATTATTGAGCAGCAGGTTGGTGGCGGGACGGGACAGGGCCATCTCGTAATTTGGACATGACAATTGAAGCAACCCAAGCTATGGCTGCAATAAAAGATGGGATTGTCATAGCTATGTGGGCAAATATGGGTTGGCTGTTGAACATGTAATTAAAAGTAGTGGTATATGTGTCATTCTTTATTTATTTTAGTGGTGTACTTGTTAAGCATGTTTGTGTTTTATAATATTTAATATTGGTAATATTTAATTCACTTTGAATATAATTATTTGATGACATGTGTTGATTTGGAAATGAGATCATCTTATGCACATATTGCTATTTATAACGTCAATAAATTTTGTAATTCAAATTTAATAAAAGCAAAATATAAGTGTCTGTTGCGATGGATTCTCAGACTAAGAAATTCAGGAATTTATCTAAAGTCGATTTCTCATTTAAAGTCCGTTATTATAAACTGAATTAATAATATGAAAAAGTAGTATTTTTCTTGCGTGTGCATTTTTATCAGGGTTTGTACGAATGTAACTACGTGTCGGTTCTCATAGATAATATTTGCTTTTTCAAAAGCTGAAAATTTGGCATTGTGGTTATTATTTTGTACCATACATCCCAAGTTGAGTTGAATTTATTATAAATTTGAAAATAGAAAAATTATTTTAAAATATAGAGTTTAATTTTGGAATTTAAGTATTTTTTATTTTTAATTAATAATTGATATTAATTAATGACAAATATTTAAATAACTATTACCCAATCATTTAAAAATGCACACAATAATTGGTGGGACCCACAACTTTATTAAATCCCAAAAAGAGTTAAAACCATCTCATCTCACCTCTTAAACAAACACACACACATCTTTAGTAACCATCTAATCTCATCTCAATTCAAATATCTCAATATTATTCACACAAATCTCATTTCATCTGGAAAAACAAACGAGGCATAACTCAATCTATTTCACTACTACTCACAAATTATCTCATTATTATTTATAAATTTTTCATCTTATCCCGTCTCATTTGTATAATCAAACGAGACCTTAATCAATTTCATTAGTAGATAATTTTCACGATTTGAAATCTTGTTGAGTTTCATTTTGATGGTTGATTGAATTGAAAGTTTAACGACTTGATAAATACTAAATGGATACAAGTTTATTTAAAATATATTGATTTAGTATTAGATTTTAATATGTTGAATATTCCTAGTTTGGTCTCTCATACTAAAAAAGCTTGATTCCCGCTATACTAATATTTAAGAGTTTTGTTAGGCTTTATTTAGGAACATAACTATTCTCATATAATTTTAAATATTCTTAAATATTTTATTTCCAAACATCACTCTAACATAAAATATTTTTTCAATTTTTTCACATAACTATTAGGTCATTACAATTTTTTCAAACTCTCAAACAAAACATAAAATATAATACAACTTTATCAAATTTTAAAACAAAAATTATATTCAAATAGGTTTTTAACTTTATAATATAATTTATTCAACTTTTCCTCTCTTCATTCGCAAAATCTAATAAAATATTTTAATTTCAGTACTATTGATAGATATTCTGAAATATTCTAAATGTTCGAACCAGCTCTTCAACATAAACATTATCATTCTCAATCACACTTTGACGTGGCATATTTAAAATAATTTTTTTTATCAACCATTTAAAAACCGTTAATATTTCATAACAAATATAATTGAAAATGATAAATTATAAAAAAAAAATTACTTAATATTTCACTAAATTCCATATCTACTTGTACTAGTTTAAGCGTGTGGAAGTGGACAAAAGGTCCGAGAACTAATACATCGTTTTTTACGAATTTTTCACGCAACTTGTAAAAGAGGGTGTTTTTTTTTTTTTTTACGAGATTTTAACGCAAATTACAAAACAGGATGCTTGCATTTGACATATTGCGTGAAAATCCAAATCTTGTGTCCAATTTATTTCTCTAAATAATAATAACTTCACAAGAAAAGCTGGATTAACAAATTTAGATAGAGTAGTATTATAGTATTTAAGATAAGAAAAAACTAATTTACCCTCCCAATTGTACAACTCAATTTGACCGCTTGCCATTTTTTTTTTTACTTAATAATTAAAGAAGTGATTTTACATGTATTGAGATTTTTTTTTATTTTTTTTAAATATTTAAATATATTAAAAAAATGTGAAAAAAATCAAAAAAAAAATCAAAATATGAAGAGCGGTCAATTTGAACGGGCTACTTTAGACGCAGAATAACCTGACTCTTTAAGATATTCACATATCTTAATGTGATACATAGAATCTATTTTATAATATAAACAATTATACTTTTATTTTTATTTTAAAAAAGTATAGTTAAAGACCTACATTTGGATAGTGAAAGTGTTTGAGAATGTTTGTGAATAGTAATGAAAAAATAATAATAATATATTAAATAATAATAAAAAGTAAGTGAAAAATAATAATAAAATAAAAAATAATAAAGAGAACATTTGAGAATACTTGAAGAAAACACTAGCCAAACCAAGCGGCATAAAGATAAAGGAAAACATTATGCCTATAGAAGATTTTTACCGAAATCTTTTTTAATTTATTTTTACTTAATAATTAAGTAAGTATTTTTAAATGAATATTAATTTTTTATTTTTTAGAAAATATCTAAATAGTTTAAAAAATGGTAAAAGAAAAAGTAAAAAAAAAAAAAGGAGTCTCAGTGTTCGGTAAAGAATTTCAATTCTATGTGGACGTAGCAGTGTCCAAAGATAAAACTGTTGATATAATGATCATAGATGATAATTATTTCATCATTACTTTTGTCATTATCAAATATAATGATAAAAGTAAAATTAAAAAAAAAAAAAAAGAGTAATATTTGTTTTTTAAAAGTATAATGCACATAAGAACCGTTATAAGAGATAAATTAGGGTGAGTTTGGATGTTGAGATGAATTGAGTTGAGTTGAATTGAGTTGAGTTGAGTTGAGATGATAAAATATTATTAGAATATTATTTTTAAATATTAAAATTGTTTTAAGATTTGAAAAAGTTGAATTATTTATTATATTTTGTATTAAAATTTGAAAAAATTATAATGATGAATTAAGATGAATTAAGATGAATTAAACCACGAGGAAACCGAATAATGGCTTTTGAATTATTTGTCCCCCTTCCCACTCATAAAGCAACTCATGATGTCTCACGTGTATACTTGTTCTGTCAACTTCCAAACATTATTTATTATTATTTTATTTCAAAATCTTCCAAACAATTGTCAAACTCTTTCAATTATGCTCAAAATCAAATATGGAATAAAATCTTTTTGAAAATATTTTTCTTCTTTCATTTTCAGCATTCATTGAACCTGTGATCCAAATAAGAGAGGGAGAGAGAGATGGGAAGTCCATCATCTATCAAGTATTTATTTAACAAATATTTATTTGCAAGCTTTATTTTTTATACGTGTACATTATTTATGTTAAAAAATTATTGAAATTTTAGCTTTTGGATAGCACAATAAGTGGTATGTTATTACGCCAGTTTTTGTGTAGCAAAGTTCTTTATTCATAGTTTTAGTTCTAGTTTTGAGTTATAAATTAAATTAAGTTTTGAAAATGTTAGTTCTGCATCTAGATTTTATCATCTCTTGTTGCTT
The DNA here is from genome assembly GCA_029856935.1 of Cyclocarya paliurus. NCBI lineage: Eukaryota > Viridiplantae > Streptophyta > Magnoliopsida > Fagales > Juglandaceae > Cyclocarya > Cyclocarya paliurus. Next base: position 18,092,895 of record CM056951.1, read on the forward strand.
TTATTAATATGAAACTTTAAATAATTGATAAATGAAACTATTTAAAATATTTGACATGTGATTTAGATGACATATGTAAGGGGAATTTTCTCCCAGGAAAGGACATAGGACCTCGGCCTAGAAACCCAACCCAATGAGGATCTCACTCGAGCAAGGAGCAAACCATCAACCAGGGAGAGGCACTGTTTGGTCAACAAGATAGCTGAACTTGACGCATCAGCGACTTCTCTCGAAAACAGAGTATGCACAAGATACACGAGAAATGCGGAAGACCCTCAATTCACCAGTATAAGAGCATCAACGGCTCTCATAAATCGGATTGAGGCTTAGGGAGCTACCCTACATTAATAACGATGTAAAATCAAGTCGCACTCACAATTATGAAGCCGATACAGAGCCACGCTACGTTTAAAGGTTTTGAAAAAATATACAGCGCAAGGACTTCGGACCTCATGGTAACAGGCATGATATACTCTTCAAACTGGTAGTATAAATAGCTGATCCCAGGTACAAAAAAACTCTCTCTGATCCTTAGACTTTCTTACTTATTTACTAAACTCCAAGAACACTTACTTTTTGTTTCGAAGCCGCACACATTCTTCTCTTTGCAAGGTCCATTGCGAAGATCTGAGTTGTTGGGACATGACCCAAGGGTGTGCGAAACACGACATCAACAGTGGCGCCGTCTATGGGATCGAGTTAGATCTCGCGTGTCCTTCATACGTCTGAGGCAACCCGTTCCAGGTAACTCAGAGGATCATTGAACCGACTTGAGATAGAAAAGTAGAGCAAATGGAGAACTAGACACGTAGGAAAGAGAAAATTGCGATAGAAGAAGGCCAGAAAAGCGAGGACAGAATGCAACAAGTCACGGAGGGGGTCAGCACTCAGCCTCCGATCCCCAATTGCATTGAGGTTGCGAGCGAAGCTCAAGACGAGCTAAAACTCCAAAAGGCCAAGCCAATCGAGCCACTGAAACTTATCATCCTCCACCCAAGCCAGCCAGAAACCACGGAGATGATCAATAGGGAGATGGCACAAGAAGCTCGAGACGCCATGCGAAAACTCCTCGCCGAGCACATGGATCTGTTCGCATGGAATCATGGAGACATGCCCGGGATAGCCCATGAGATCATACACCATAGTTTAAATGTAGACCCAAAAATCCAAGGAGTGCGGCAGAAGCGTCGAAGCGTTGGAGGATGTGCGTTGATTTCACTGACCTCAACAAAACTTGCCCGAAAAACAGCTTTCTGCTTCCCTGGATTAACCTCATCATTGACTCTACGGTAGGTCGTCATATGCTCAGCTTCATGGATGCTTCCTCTGGTTACAACCAACTCCGTATAAAGCCTGAAGATGAGGAAAAGTCCTCGTTCATTATGGACCGAGGTCTATTCTACTACAAGGCGATGTCGTTCAGGCTAAAGAATGCATGAGCCACCTACCAACAGCTAGTCAACCAAATGTTCACAGACTAAATAGGACGAAATATGGAAGTTTACGTGGATGACCTATTGGTCAAAAGGGGGACCTTAAAACAACATCTGGATGACTTGAGGGAGGCTTTTGTGATATTACGGCAATATCAGATGAAGCTAAATTTGGCAAAGTACTCCTTTGGCGTCGGATCGGGAAAATTCCTGGGGTTCATGGTGTCCGAGAGGTATTGAGGCCAATCCTAAGAAGGTAGACGCTATCCTCACTATGGCTCCAGCACAAAGCATAAACGAAGTGCAGAGGTTAGCTGGGCAAATTGTTGCACACAGCTGGTTTGTGTAGAGATCGACCAACAAATGCCTACCGTTTTTCAAAGTCTTGCATAAAGCAAAAATGTGGGACGACGAGTGTGACCGAGCATTTGGAGCCTTCAAGAAATACCTCACGAGCCCTTTGCTGCTTAGCCAACCCAGGTGCGGGGAAACACTTATCCTATACCTGGCCATCTCCCCCCAGGTGGCTTCCTCAGTACTGGTGCGGGAGGAAGGAGGGACCCAAAAGCCGGTATACTACGTCAACTGGGCATATCGAGGAGCTGAAGCCCGATACCCCCGAATAGAGTAGTTAGCCTTTGCATTGGTAGCAACTATGTGGAAGTTACGACCCTACTTTCAGGCCCACCCTATACGAGTCCCTTGAAGAAGGTATTACAATGGCCATACGCTTTGGGACGCCTCATGAATTGGGCAGTGGAATTGAGTGAGTTTGATATCAAATACGCTCCTCAAACCACCGTGAAGGGGTAGGTGTTAGCAGACTTTGTCGCCAAGTTTACTAGATTCCTAGTAGTGGGCAATGGTATGCACCCTGCAAAACCCTGGCAAGTATTTGTCGATGGCTCATCTTGTCGGGCAGGGGGGAGTAGGGGTGCACATCCTGACTCCCAAAGGGGAAAAGCACAATTACTCCGTTAAACTAGCGTTTAAGACGACAAATAATGAAACAGAGTATAAAGCACTACTCAAAGGATTGCAAATGGCCAGAGCCTTAGGAGTTGCCAAAATTGAAGTATGGGTTGACTCCCAAGTAGTAGTGAACCAAGTATTGGGAGAGTTCACAATCAAGAGTAAGAAGCTGAGATACTTCAAATTGGTAGGGGAAGAGCGGCTTCACTTCAAGTATTTTTAAATTCAACAAATACCGAGGACGGAAAATCAGAAAGTGGACAAACTGGCACTCACATTGTCCGAGCAGAAAGACTCAACCTTTCCTGATAACAAGGTGGTTAAGACAATAGAAGTGCCTGCTGTCGGGATTGAGATACTCGTCCCCGGGGTACCCACAGTCCAACAGATAAGTTGAGGCAACTAACAAAACACTGATGGGAATACTGAAGAAATGACTCAATGACCAAAAAGGCGCATGGGTTGAGGAGCTCCTCACTAGGCTCTGGGCCTATCAGGTCACAATAAAGACGCCGACTAGGGAGACCCAGTTCACTCTCACCTACAGGCACGAGGCAATGCCACCAGTAAAAGTCAGACTTCTCACATACAGACTGCAAGACTTTGAACGAGAGTCAAATGATAGATGACTGGAGGAACAGCTAGACCTGCTGGAAGAAGTATGGCTAGAAGCAAAGATAAAGGATGTGTTCGATAAAAGAAGGGTTGAGAGGTATTTCAACAAGAGCATGCGGCCGAGGACATTCCAAGTAAGGGAACTAGTACTCAAAGAAACAAGAATGACGACATGGGATGAAGGAAAAATGGGTCCCCGCTGGTAGGGTCCCTACATGGTCATCACCACAAACCGACCAGGTTCCTATCACCTCAAAGATTCTCAAGGAAACGAGCTACCACACCCATGGAACGCCGAGCACCTGTGAAAATATTACTACTAAGCTGACTCCCTTGTCATAATTCCTATGTTTTCACAAGAAAGTTGTAGGACGTAATCCAAATATGTGTTTTGCCTTGCCTCGATTATTGATTTCAGGTGTATGATGAACAAGAAAATCGGTCTGCACATCGGCAAGGTCAACAACCTACCTCCCCACTAAGTGAAAAGGGAAGGGTAGGCCTAAAATGTTGCTTTATCCCTCTCGCCGAGGAGTGTGGGTTGACCCTTAGTCACTCGAAAATAAAATTTACCTTCCTCGTAGGTGTCAACAGGAAGGAGCGGGTCCAGTAACATACTGCCCGAACAACTTACCTCCCTGAGGGATACCATAAGGAAAGGTAGACCTTAAGGTTACCTTATCCTTCACGAAGGGGAGAAAGGGGTTAGCTTACAACTGCCCGAATAACTTATCCCGACTTCTGCTACGACCAAGTACGGGATCAGTGCCGGCCTAACCCAAACCTACATTTTCCTGTGATGTCAACGGGTGGGAGCGGCTCCAATAACAGACCGCCCGAACAGATTCTCCCCATGATGGATGATAGGCTAGCAGGTGGCTCAGCCTCCTCGTCCAGGAAAACAGGACTAGTCTCGAGGCTGCCCGAATAACTTACCCCGACCCCTCTCACGAGGAAGGAATGGTCAGCCAACTATTGTCCAACTTACCTCCCCGCAGGGGTGTATAGGGAAAGGTATGCCTTAAGGTTTCCTTATCCCTCCCGAGACGGAGTGCGGGTTAGTCCTCAACTACCCGAATGAAAATGATTACTTTCCTAGTCATCATCAACAAGCAGGAGTGGGTTCAGTAACAAACTGTCCAAAAAATATACCTCCCCGTGGGATACTATAGGGAAAGGTCGGCCCCAATGTGGCCTTATTCCTCCGAATAATAAAGAGAAAGACATGAAAGTCATTAATGGAATCTACATCAACAGGATCGCCATCAGCAATTTACCTCCCCGTGAGGTGAAAGGGATTAGTGTAATACTTAAAGGCTACTCTATCCCTCTCGTGGAGGAGTGCGGGTCCGCCCTTGGCCACCCGAAGACAAAATCTCCACCAATGAACTTTACTTCAATAAAAGAATCTCCAACGACAAAATCACCACCAAAGGAAACTTCACCAACTCCAGCTTACATCCTCGCGAGGCAAAAGGGGTGAGTCATGCCAGAGGCAGTTCTATCCCTCTCGCGGAGGAGTGCAGGTTGGCCTTTGGCCACCCGACATATTTATTAACAGAACGACATCTCCAGCAACAGAACACCAAATGAACAACACCTCAGACCTTCACCGAACCCCGGCAAAATAGCTCAGGTTTGCGAATTTACTAATAATTCTAACTTGTGCAACATCTCCTACTTACCTTCCTATGAAAAGACGGGTCCAGCCTTAAGGCGGCCCGACCTGCCTCACGATGAAGTGCTAGTTTAGCCTTTTGATTGCCTGACATTACTTATTAAGGCAGTGTTGACATATTCATCAGCGGGATCTTTATCTACAAAATATTTACTGGCGACACCTCGGTCAAAAGAAACTTCACTGATAGTAACTAACGCTTTAACGATGTAGGGAAAAGAAAAACAAACAAAAAAAAGGGCCTAAAAATGACAGAAGCCAACAAAAAGATAGCTAAGGTGCAAGATCGAAAGGAAAAGCAGCGTTCGGCTCCCCACCCGGCGAAAATCAAGCCAAGCCTACACACCTCACAAATAATAAAAGTGAGTGACAAAAGCATCATCACCTACCAAAGAAATGCAGTATAAGGGGACGTGCAAGGTCGTCAACCACGACCAGATGCTAGTGGGGTAGACCATTGACAATTACATAAAAAGAACGGCGGGAAGTGCGAGAAGAAATATAGCAAGGAAAGCGTGGAAACAACACGACAAGGAAAATATGAAAACAATACAGTAAGAAAAATACGGAAACAGTACAGAGAAAGCTGGTAACAATTGCAGGAAATATACATTTGGATACACCAAGTCATTTTATTAACTGTATCACAATACAAAAAGAAAATTACATCATGAATTCGAATTACAAAGGAAAAGTTACATCATAAGGCCGCGTGAAACCATTGAACTACCAAGAATAATTCACACCAAGAAGCTCATACATTCCGCTAAGCCGCTTGCAGTACCATCTACTCTGCGCACACACTCAGGGGAGAAAAGTCATTGGAAGGATCCGGGACTGTAAACCTTTAAACTTACCAAGACCAACTCAGTGGCCATGAGTGACGATCACTTAACCACGGAACTGCACCACGACAACCAAGTCCGATGGAGTCAACATTACAGGTGCAACATGGATTGAAGACTACCACCATTACGACGTGCCAATAACACCCAAAGAAAATCAACAAGGATGTTATGAGACAATTAATTGAGTCATATGGTAGGTGCACAATTCGGGACCCAACAGTAGAGGATTGGCAAGAAATCTTCTCTGAAATTCCACCCTCATAAAGCTGGCTTGATTCCAGCAGAGCCACCTCCAAGTTTCCAAGATAACCCGTCAACCATGGGAGATGGCAGCGAGGTCAAAGCATGATAAACAAAAGGGCGAGAACTAGAACAGGAGGTCCGGGACCCCGACGACAAGGGATAAGCAAGGAGATCCACCCGGTGAATCTGCCTTTACGAGGCAGGTTCATTTCCAGCAGGGCCATTGCCAAGGCCCTTATGGATTAGGCCCTCTTTGAGCATGTTGCACCATTGCAAGGACACTTTGTGTGGAGAGAAGTCGTTCATGCTCACAGTCCGGAGGTCGCACTGGGGGTTCTGAAGGAGGAAGGTCTTCATCTGCTCCAAGCCCTCCTTGTAATCAAACTTCCACGTGTTGTTTCGGACCCCCCAGACATAAGACAACTCATTGCACAGGCCGCGAACGATCATTTCTCGGCCCTCGAGTGTTAGCTGGTTCATAGTTAGGGCGGTCTCTGCGTCCAACCTTCGTTGCCTCTCGTCCTTTAGGGTCTGCCTTTTCGCCGCTAGCAACTGGTTAGACTCTTTGAGCTTAGACTCAAGACACTTGATCTACCGGCCATTAGTGTTTCATTGCTGACAAAGCTCCAAAACATTGGCCTACAACCACTCCAATTCCAACTGGCATTGGTCAAGAGACAGCTGCAGCGTGTCCCTAGCCTCGCAAGCTAGCGAGGCCTTGATGCGAAGTTGACCAACCTCCCCTTGGGATTGGATTAGGTCGGCCAAAGCTCCCTCAGTTGCCTCCCTCCCTCTCAAAAGCCACGCTTTCCATGGTAGTCTGGACCAGAGAGCGAAGGTCGCGGTTCTCCCTCCCTAGCACCGCTAGGCTATCCACAAGGAAGGCGGCCAGTTGCCCCAATCCCTACAGCAAAAGGCGAGTTAAAAAAAATTATAAAAAAAAAAAAAAAGAAGAAGAAGAAGAAAAGAGACACACGAACGAAATGGCGGTCGAGCAAAATTTACCTTGGTAAGTAGCTCCCTGGCTTTCCCCTCTGCTCTACGAACACAATCAGCGCGGTCGCACGCCTCGGTCGTCTGAAGATCCTCAGGGACCTTCTCGACGACCTCCCCACCGTCATCAGCAACACCAACAACTTCCTCACCGGGAACGTCACCCATTGCCCCCGTGATTGACCTGATTTATTGCATATTTTGTATATCTAGAATCAATATTTTTTTTATTTCTTTTTTTATTTTATTATTAATTTTAGATAAAAAATAGTTAAGAGGCATAAATTCAAATTGTGATTTAAATTGGTTTATAACATGGTTTGTGCTTAATTTTGAATACTTATGATTTAATTTAGTAATATTTCTTCACATACACAATACATCTTTAATATTCTATCCTTCATTTTTATTTTTTCTTTTTCTGGTTTCTATTTTTCTTTTTCCTTTTTTATAGGCTAACACATGCTCTCCGCTGGACAGGAAAGCAACGGACAGGAAATAAAAAAAAGACGCCGAAAGGATGCCAACTCACGCTCAGACGCCCTCAAATGCTGAAAACAAAAAGAAAGGAAGGCAAGAAGAATAAAAAAACAGGAAAGGAAGCTTGGCCTTCGTCTGGGACTTCGCAAGAAAAGAAAAAAAAAAAAAAAAGATGAAAAGAAAGGAAGTGGGGGGCATCAACAGAAAATAAAAGCTAGTGGAAGAAAGAAAAAAAGTAAAGAGGAATTGAAAGCTATGGAAATTTTTCTTGCTTATCGTTTGACTGATGGAGGCTTTTTAGTGCACATGGACAGCTTCTCACTTTTGCCAGACGCATGCGTGTATTCGGCTGGAAGAAGAAGTTAAAAGCTGTATAAAGAGTTGAGAGCGACGAAGTTGGGGAGTTAGTTTTTAATTTTCGGTTTTGGGTTCGTTCAGTATGAAGCTCTTCAATTTCAGTTTCTTTGAATTCCTTTAGGGAACAATTTCTTCATTTTATTAATTTGAGAGTACATTTTATTAATTTGAGAGTACATTTTATTTGAGAGTTCATTTTTTTTTTTAGATTTCATTTTATTTGAGAGTTCATTTTATTTTAACATTCATTTTATTTTGAGAGTTTATTTTATTTGAGAGATCATTTTATTTGGAAGTTCATATTTTTGGATTAGAGAACATTGTCTCCATTTCCAACCATCTGGTTTATTCCTTACAATTTTTACTTATATTTAATTTCAGTTTGATGTCATTTATTTTCCTTGCACTTTTAAATTCTGCTTATTTAAATTAATGTCATTTATTTTCCTTACACATTTAATTTCTGCTCATTTAAATTAATATCATTTATTTTTCTTACACTTTTAATTCCTGCTTATTTAATTTGATGTCATTTAATTTTTTTGTTTCATTAAATTTCGGTTAATTAATTTCAGCAATTTTAATTTACTATCTTGCATATCAATCTCTTACTTTTCATCGCTACACTCATATCCAACAAAATGAATATGGTTCATAGCCAGTAACTTTTCATTTCCATTGTACTCTTCTGTACATATCACCACTTTTATTTTTTTATTTTCTTTTTGAAATATTTTCACTATTTCACACGAGTTTGATTTTAAACAACTTTACTTGAGGAGATGATCTAGGAATTTTATTCCTAATTATTACACGACACCCTCATGCACTTGGAATAGCCTTTGTACTGCTCATTTTTTAGTGAGTCACCTCGCCACACCACTGGGGCAGGTGGCTTCGGTCGCAAAATTCACGTCAACAAAGACTTTATGGGCCGGTGGCGGGGCGGAAGGCGTTAACCCTTTGGACGCTCTCGGGGGCGTAGAAAGACAAAGCACCAAGACGGCAGCCCCCCAATAGGAATGACAATAGCAGCATGGTTCAATTCCCAATGGATTGACATGGTGATGAAGTGCATCGAAAATTTTCATATTCAATCTTGATTAATGGAGTCCCTCAAAAGGCTTTCCAACCAACTCGAGGCATACGACTAGGTGACCCCCTATCACCCTATTTATTCATAATTTGTGCTGAGGCTCTTAGTAACTTGATTGGAAAGGC